>VXBA01003153.1:112982-149931 GCA_013399895.1 Serilophus lunatus
ACCCCACTGGTGACTGACCTCCAACTGGACATAACTCCATTCACCACCGCCCTCTGAGCTCGGCCATCCAGCCAATTCTTAACCCAGGACAGAGTAAACCTGTCTAAGCCACAATCCATCAGTTTCACCAGGAGTTTATTATGGGAGACAGTATCAAAGGCTTTACTAAAATCAAAATACACTACATCCACAGGTTTCCCCTCATCGATCAGATGAGTTACCTGATCATAAAAGGAGACTAGGTTGGTTAAGCAGTGCGAATGGCGGGGGAAATCAAGCAATCAATCAATGTGATCCGTAGAGCAAGCTTCCGTTTATTGCAAAAATCTATAAACCTTTTTACTACATTCTGGTTAATTATGCCTACCAGGCACTATGCTATTGGCCTGGCCAAGCTCTAAAATGGTTACATTTGCACTGTTTAACTCTTAAACTATGTCGGGGCTTTCCAGTGTTTACTGGTCTTTGCCACAGGTGCAGTTCCTTGCTACAAAGTTGCAGCGTCTTGTTCCAGGGTCCTTTTCTACGTTCTTCACCGATTAGCTCTTTCTTCTGCTCGTCGTAAACAACACTTCCTTATCAGCCCGACTTGCATTTTCTTGCAGAGGCCTGCTTATGCTAACAGCCTTTTCTAACTCATGCTAACAGGAGGATTGCTTGTACAACGGCTCAAGGGACCCGTGCCCCCGATCCAACAGCCATCCATCAATAAAGCAGGATCTTCCCCTCCTGAATCCATGCTAGCTACATCTGATCCCCTTATTTTCCTGTAGATGCAGCATAATTTCCCTTAAGATGATACGCTCCATAATTTTCCCTGGTATGGAGGTCAGGCTGACAGGTGTGTAATTCTCCGGATCCTCCTTCTTGACCTTCTTATAGATAGGTGCCGCATTAGCCAATTTCCAATCATCTGGAACCTCTCCAGTAATCCAAGACTGTTGAAAGATGATGGAAAGAGGCTTAGCAAGCACATCTGTCAGCTCTCTCAGCACCCTAGGATGAATCCCATCAGATCCCATAGACATGAGCACCTGGAAAGGCAGCACCTGGAAGGGAGTCGGTGTACAGGAGGGAATTCTATTCCCCCCTCGAGAAGTGACCTGCACCCAATCCTCCTCAGCGTCAAGGTTGCCTCCATCAACCTGAGCTGAAGAGAGGTGAGAGACACCAGACTCCTCTGACCCCTGGGAACCATTCTTGAGAGGAGAGAGATCATGACTCCACCAGTCTCTCTCTCTTTCACAATTGCGAATACTTCTCAGCCTTTCTACTTCTTCCTTAAGCTCTGCCACCATACAGAGCAGGTCATTCATCTGGTCGCACCGGACACAGGTGTTTTTTTGTATTACCCTCTGGGACAACAAGGCTCAGGCACTCCCTACAATCGAGACAGTCAGAGGTCTGCACAGCTGCATCCCTCAACAGAGGTGCTGTTTGAACAAGCACACTCTTTTTGCTAACAGTCTTTGACTGTTTATTCACCGTTACTGGTGAGAGAGACGGGGTAATGGAGAAAGGAAAAGAAAAGCAAGAAGATAAGCCCACTTACCAACCACATCTGCAGCCCTGCCTGCACGAACTGCTGCGCTAACAGCATCGAGAATGCCTCTCTGAGCCCCTGTTTGCCTACTCCTGTTCGTCACGCTCTGGGTTGCTGCGCTCCCTATAAGCCCTAAGTCTTAAATGCAAGACGAAAGCCCCACTGAGTCGGCCCCCCTCCCAGCAGTGCCAGGAGCACTCTGGGAATCCATAATGCTGTCATAAAACTAAATTAGAAAAGTTAACAATATCCTCTCACTTTTGGTTGAACACTTTGCTGCCATAAATCTTTAACTTTTCTTCCAAAAATAGAAAGAGTAGCCCACTACATTTCCCTGAAGCAGAAAAAAAGCTGTGGTGCTACAACTATGTCTGTGACTTTGTCCATGGCACTGGTCCTACTGCCTCAATTAGGTGAAAGTCTTTGCTTCATTGGAAGTTCTAAATTCAGTTTGGATACTAACTAAAGGCTTTTCATTCTCAAGGGAAAAAATACTTGGTGGTTGAATTGTTCAGTTGTAGTGCACTGCTACAAGCTGATTCTGCATATTTCCAGTTGTACTTATTGATGTTATTTTCCAACAAGTGATCTCTGTGTTTCACAGCTCAGTTACACTTGATGCCCCAGGGATTGCTTTCTTGACCAGGCATCTTGTAAAAATACAGAAAATGAATTAAACTCAATTCTGTACTATACTCTGGATTGTGTACTCTCATAGAAGCACTTACTGGCGTGGACACTTTTTTTCCTGACAAGTATTTCTTGAGTGCCGGTCCCTATGCTTGCTCCAAAGTTTGTGCTCCTCTACAGATAAGAAATATGCTATGTGTTTTGGTTTTGGATATTTGGTGAGTTTTTTTTGGTTGTTGATTTTTGTGTTATGAATTTTTTTTACAGTACGTTAATATTTGTGTTTCTGATCTGCCCAATACCTTCACTAGCCACTTGAGACATAGCACAAGAATGAATTACTCTGAACTGTCTTTCTATCTCCTGACAGGTCTGCTTGAAAAGCAGCTTGCCTGAAGCTGAATTCATCACTATTCCACTTATCTCCAAGTCAGCAAGGGACACTTTTACAAATCTCTAACATAAGGCATGAAATGGAATTCAACAGCAACACTGATTTTCTTCTTTGTATTTGGCCTGGCCAAATGAATGGAGGCTGACAGATTGAAAACACAGAGACCACATTTTGGGTTGTTTTTTTGAAATGTTAACTTTATTAAATCAGTCATCCTGTGAGACAAAAGTAATCTCATAGACAATAAACCCTCTCTGATTTATTTATCTTTTCTTGTATAAGCTTCAAAATGCAACATTGGGATGAAACACTATGAAAATTGATTGCATTTACTGATGTGTGTGAGACATATTAGTCTTTCTTTTTTTGACCATTATGTCTCTAATACATAACTACTAATAAACATTATTTAAATGAGTATGCAATTAACTTATGACCACTAAAAGACATTCCATTTTCTCAAGGCAGAGTGCTTCTCTGAACTTTTCAGCGCATGGGAATGGTCCCAAATACATTTTCTTAATTACAGCATTTTCGGTAGTGATTGACTTCCACTTATGGCTTAGCTCCCATCTATATATTTATGGGACCAGAAGCCAAGATTTTAAAGGATATATCTATATTAGTAAACTACATGGAATCAGAGTCTCAATGGCACCATTATCTACATAACCATTCAATCAGGTTGGTCCCTACTGTCGTTTATCTGCTCCCTCAAACCACAAGTAAGGGCCAAGTCAGTACTTGTGCTAAACACCTTGACACTCCAGGACCATTCTCCTGTGACAGTTTAAGTATGGTCATTGAAAAACTTGATCATTGAAAAATTTGGTTTATCTTTTCACATGTGAGTTCTGCCACATGACTTCAGAGCCAGAGAAGGTGATTTATCTCTATTTTTAGTAATATCAAAGCAGTCAAAGGTGCTTCCATGAGGGAAGAGAGCTTTCAGGTTTGTATGCCTCTCCTGCTTGTTGAGAACACAACTCCAGGCAACTGGAACAGTTTTACCATTAATGGAGTAAGGTTATTGTTTTTTCTTTGGCTCTTGTATCTTGCTAAAGCAGCACTAAATGCCCCTTTTTTCAGAAAAAGAGTTTTCTTTTTTCCAACCCAGCCCTCTAAATAATTGTAGCAATGAGACAGGATCCTAGTCCTGTCCCAATCCACAGCACAGCTTTAAAGTCTGCATCAGTGCACATAAATGATGTAGAAGTGATTCTGTGGCTGGGAGTATTTTGTCCATGATGGAAGTGTTCTTGGGTGCTTGAACTGTGCTATCACTGAACAGCAGGGTCAGACATCAAAGAGATGTTTTAAGAGTGTTATCACATGCCAACCTTCATAATTCTTCAATTAGACATACAGCTTTTAAAGACAATGTTGCCCTTACAACATGACAACTAAGATCTGACCTCAGATTCATTCCCCTACACAAGGACTTTGAGATTCATCACAGACAGAATCTTGCTCAGAGCATTTTATAAGGAGGTGAAGTGCACTGAAATGCTGTGGATATCATAGAATCTGCTGAATTGGAAGGAACCCACCAGGACCATTGACCCCAGCGCTTGGGCCTATACTGGACACTCCAGATATCACATCATATGCCTGTGAGTGTTGTCCAAACACTTTTTGAACATGGATACTCAGAAGCTGTCATTGCCCTCGACCTCTGTATGAGATACAAAAAGTATGTGGAAAAATTTCAAAACAAAGCCAGGAGAAGACTAAACCACCCTTTTTTTCTAGATTCATTTTACCTTTTCCCATAAACCTTGTTATTTTTCCGTGAAAATTTGGTAGCTAGACTAGAAATAACTATAAAAATCCATGAGAATTTCTTTGTAAAAAATCAGGGACTAACACTGGCAAAAGGGACTGAGGTCAAAATGCAAACTTTAAGACTGAAACTGACGTTTTTTAATATTGTAACAGAATAAGAGTCTGGTTACTGTAAATTTCAGTATTAATCCTTAATATAATTTAACAATTTTCTTTTTAGTTTCATCAAAAAGACCAGACCAAGTGCAAACTGCTATTGTAGGGATTTTAAATTGAATGCAATTATATAATTAATGATACAATACTAAGCCGTAGCACTCCAATTACCATTGATAAACATTTCTTCAGGGGTCTCTGGCTCTTCATAGTGAAGACTGGCAGAGATTGAATTTCTATTAGGCAGCTCAGAGCCCCTTGGGCTCTGTCATAGAAAAATAGAATTTCACATGCTTGTATGGCTTTTGTCTTATCGTAACTGCTCTCTTCCTAGTCATACTGAATGAGTGAAGCTCATTCTTTTGAGGGCAACTAAAACTTCTGAATGAATGCTGTAACCAGCAAATATAAATGTTGGAGTGCAGGAGTGTTCACATTGTGTTTTCCTCTGGTACCACCTAATTTCGGGTAGAAAATTTCACTGCTGTTAAATTTCACACTGAGAGAAATTATACTGAACACTGTTTTGGTCAGATACCACGGGAAATAAATGAAATTTTTGTTATGCATTTAATAGCTAATGCTCACAGAACTTGAAAATGAGCTACAAGAATTGAAACTTACTTTGTAATAATTATGTTAGACATCTCTTCCTTTTACCTTTCAGGTAAATTGATCTAAAATAAGCAAGGTGCATATTTCATATGCTGTAGCTTCAGAGAGTCATGGAAAGACTCTCTAGAAGGTAAAATAAGAGATAAAAAAGGAAAATTATCTAAAAGTAACCAATTATTACCAAAGTAGCTCCCCCTTCTCCAATAACAAAATTATACAGAACATAGTGTCAAACACTAAAGTGTTGAAAATCACAGAATTGTAGAATAATTTGGGTTGCAAGGGACCTTAAAGAGTGTCTAATTCTAATTCCCCGCCATGGGCAGAGACACCTTCCACTAGATCAGGTTGTTCAAACCCCTGTCCAACCTGGCCTTGAACACTTCCAGGGACTGGGCATCTGCAATTTTCTGGGCAATCTATTCCAGCGCCTTAGCACTCAATATCTTTTTGTGGCATATCTGTCATAATTCCTGAATGTAGTAATTTATGCTGCTAGGATGACCAAGGAAGAGAATTGGGGAACATTGCCAGGGAAAGTGAAAGAGAAATGTTTTATAGAGCTATTACTTTTGGGAGAAGATTTGACTCTGTTTCTTCTGTAAACATTCTTGGGCTCAATACAGGGTTCAGCTATTCTGTTCATAAAGAAAGAAAGGTGCATAGCAGCACATCTTTTTAACTTAAACACTGAATAGCTTTCAGTATTTGTACTGCTAATGAGAAGGACTGCAGTCCCATTTGTGCTCCCCAAGAAGTCTCCTTACTCCTGCTATGGATACAAAACCACTCAGAATGAAACCACATGATCAAGCCATAAAATCCTTGGGGCAGAATGGAGAGGGATGGAATTATGTATGTATATATTTCAGCTTAAATTAACCTCTGGAATTACTCATTGAATGTATTATCCCTGACTACTTCCTTCTTTTTTTCTCCTTCCATTCTGTGTTGTAGCTAGTTAGATATACGTATATGCCAATAACCATATAAGCCATTATCTCATCAGTTCTTTAGAAAAAAAAAATTCTTCTTTTTTCTAAAAAAAGGGAAATTAAACAACTGAGTGAACTTGGGGTTTTATTATATGAGTGTTTTGCTTTGGTGTTGTTTTGGGTTTTTTTAATTTCTTATTATTCGGTGTTGAGTTGAAGAACTATACTTTGTTATACATTACTAAACTTGGAAAAATACTGGATCTATACAAGGAGGGAATATATAACTCTGTAACACACAGCTTTTCAGCCACAATTTTTTACTCAGCTGAGTTACTCCATTTAGTCCAAAAGGCATTTTTTCCTTCTGCCACTGGTTCTATCCCACAGATTGTTCCAATTATAGAGCTATAGTTTTTTTATGAAGCTGGATACAGTTTTTACAGCCAAAATGATGTGTAAAAGATTGCAAAATCAAATATATACTGTGTCTATTGATTGTGTATCTACAATGAGTCATAAAATTTGATCGCTATCATGAAACCTCTTCATGGAATTACTATTTTGAAATTCCTAATGAACAAACTGGTTCGCATACAAATACTAAATATATTTATATGCATTTTTTTTCAGGAAGAAATTACGTGATCTCTATTAAATCTATAGTGAAATTGATTTATTTTTTTAATATTATACATAAGTACACCAATTGACACTTAATGAAAGTTATCGACAAAAAGAGTGCTTGGTCACAAAGGTCTGGATTTGCAACATGCACTACTATTGACTACATCACCAGACACAGAGCTGTGTAATCAACAACAAAAAGGGTTTTGTGTGAATCCTGGTGTCTGTATCTATTGACATCTACAGAAAAATATGTCTTTCAATTAATGTGACTACTCCCGTAAATTTCTTGTAGCATATTTTTTAAAAATTTGAAATCTGTTTAAATTCTGAAAAATAAAGTGATTTTATATAAATACTTCTGAAAAAAACCTTGATAATATTTTCTTGCCTGAACTATAATTTGAACAGGTTCTGTCCAATCTACAATTTACTCTAGGTAATAAAGTTGCATGGCTATACAAATATCTCGTCTTTGTTGCTAAGAATGTGAATAGTTTAGACTCACTATTCACTGCTCCCTCTTGCACTCAATTTTCTGGAAGGATACTAAGGTAATTACGATATTTTTTTGTTTGGTTCTTGCTCATCACAACTAAAAGCTCCTTGACTTAGGAAATGACTTAGGATGTGGCAGTAAGCAATAACATTCAATGTTGAATGTTGTTATCTGTCTTAAACATTTATAAATATACTGTTAAAATAAAATGTATTTTATTAATATTGGTTTTTTAAAAAAAAAAATGCAATCATGCTGTTTCTAAAGCAGTTGTTTTATAAGTAGAACAAGCCTACATGAGGTTAATCTCATGACAGGGCTTATCTTACATATTGCACAAGCATGTGATCCAAACTGTCTTTTTGAAAATTCCTCCTACTTCTTGCACCAATGGCCAGAAAGGTATGTGGCTAAGCAACCATGAATTCCATTTTGTTTCCTAGAGATTTTACAATCAAAACAATACAATTTCAGCACAAATTTAGCATAAGATAACTTTTTATCTTTACCTTATTTCCCCATTTCAAGACTGTGCAATGTAAACAAGCTGTATACTAATAGACTGTGCAATTGAAAATCCAGTTCTTGAGGTCCGAAAGGAAGCAGAACGAAAGACCAATATTGTCTTAAAAACATTTCTGTTATTCAAAATGTGGGGTTTTTTTGAGAATATATTCCATCAATGGATGAAATGCTTTATAATAGTAATGGAGGAACTACTATACTGCCGCACAGTAAGTTGTTAGAAGTAATGTTTCCTCTCCTTCCCAGTGATGACTATCAAACTACCCCAGAGGAAAGCACCACAGGCCTTACAATCTTCAGATTTAAAAAGCCCACCCCCAAGCAGTTGGTTTTTTTGCCAAATTTTTGCCAAGCTTTTGCCAAATTTTTACATAAGCAGTGTAGACATCTATATCTGGTTCATCACCCAGAATTCCTTTCTAGCCAGAGGAGACACTCAGGGCATCACACCTATTTTAAAATACCTAATTCTCTCTGTTGGAGTTAGAAGTAAATGAGGTGGTAAATCTATATATAAATATTCACACTATAGATGACCAAAGGTTAGTGAAATGCATTTTAATCTCTGAGGCTAGTTTAACCCTCCCAAATAAGCAGTTATATTTTCCCAAACTCTCTCATCCATGATGGAAAATTAGTAAGCATTGCAAGCCATTTTATGTAATATGTTAGTACATTAACATCACTGCTAAAGCTCTTTGAAGGTTAATTTCAGTTTAAGAGTATAATCCTTGAAAATCCTCCACTTATTACCTAGAGTACTGGAGAAATGGGTCAATGATGCTGTTTATGGAGCAGAAGCTGACGCAAACAGAAAGGCAATCTTATCAGCACCTGAGTATAAAATAACCATCAACTGGAGCTCGTCCATACACGATTCACTGCAGGAATTCATCAGGTGATTGATAAGGGGACTACACCAGAAATGTAAGCAGCCTGCATATAAAAAGAATGTAAACAATTCAGCATTCCTCCCTGCATTCACCACCATGGAAACGATAACAACCTTTTCTCTGTTGACATATTTTGCAGCTCAGCTTTACCTCTCCTGCGCAGATAGACACTGTCCTGGCTACAGATCCTCCACAAATCCACTGCCCTTCCTGAAAGGAAAAGAATCATAATGCCTCCCAGAGCAGCCTGGCATGACACCATAGTAAAAAAACTGAATCTGTTGACTGTCTAGAAATACTGAATGGGGGCAGAGCTGATCAGCCACACAGGACAAAACATCTACACTTTTTCTCATTCTTGCAGACAATCCTAACAACATCATAAAGCTTTTTAGTTCTCACCTTGGTTATTAATGTAAGCAAATCAAAATGAGATGCCAGGGCAGTCATGCAGAGGTAGCTCCTTTTGGTCAGGTCCTTCAGTATTTGGCTATCTGATTCCTCCTGCAAGCCTTGAGAAGTCTGCAAGTCTGCAGTAGTGGAATCAATAACATTGGATAAAACCGACTGTTCAGTAGAGGATGCTATTGAATATAATTTCTGGAATAGCTGTATGGTATTGCAAAGCCAAGATTGAGTAGGTGACTTTGATCATCTTTCCTTTTACATTGAAAAAGTCATAACTATTAAATCTTCAGTTAATGAGATACAATTGATTATTTGAAATAATTCCGCATCCATTTGAAGAAATGAAAATATTTAGAAGAAATGAAAACTCCAGTGTTAAATCAGTGTACTCTTGAGAGTCAGATTAGTAGTCCACATACCTTTGTCTCCTATTACTGAGAACTACTCCGACAAATTACCACTACACTGATAAATTGCAGTAAACACTTAAACACATGGACTGCTGAATTGTGGCAATACTGTAAATTAATACTGTTTCTTTCATCCTGCTTATTTTGTAAAATAACCCTGTTGTTTCAATACAGTTGCTTTACATGAGATTCTTGATCATTTGTCTCAGTCAAGCTCTGCATGCATCAGGTGACCATTTCAAATGATCCTCCTCAGAAGAACAAGAACCTCTCAAATAGTGTTCCAAGTTGCTTTAAATAAATTCCTACATTCTCTTACTTATCAACAGCTAGAGTTAGCAAATCATTTGACCTCAGAAATTGTTTGACCAAGTTTTTCAAAGAAGCTTGAATTTATTCATAATTCATGTTCATTCCTCCTTCTGCATATAGATGACAATGCATTGATATGCGAAGTCCATAAAAGACTAAAACTGTTGCCTTAAGCAGACAACCCTTCTCTGTGTGTGCATGTTTGCTCACTTTGAAAAAGTATGTTGAGGTTCTTAAACCTTATCTTCTCTACTTTCATAGGAACAAAGAGAAAGTGATTCACACTGAAATGAGAGGAAAAGGCATTGCAGAATACACTGCCAGAACCACGTGTTACCCAGAAATCCTAAGCAGATGTCAAGGCTGCAATAGTTGAGCTGTAACTGTGGTATGCAGTCCTTCAGTGAGAAATGCTGATGTCTCAAAGGACTCAGGTGGTTAGTTAATATGATGCTAAATTTTAAGAAGTAATGTTAAGAAGTAATGTTAATCTGTTATTCTTACAGCCATGCCACACAGATCAGGCAATCTGCAGTGGACACTAAAATTAGCATGACATGTGTAATGTATTAGGGAAGACTGAGTATGGATTTTCTATAGGTTAATTATGCCTAAAACAAACCTACTACAGCCCTTTGGTGAGATTAGCAGTGATGTGGATAATGGAGAGTTGGTTCATAAAGTCTACTTGACTCTCCAAAATGCATTCAGAAATTCAACTTGCTGAAGGTTTTTCTGAGTGAAATGTAAAAGGTCATGAAGAAGGTACTTACAAAATAAACGCTTGGTCAAAAAAAATGTAAAACACGAAGTATAGTAGGTTGCCAATATTACCAGTGGAGAGAAATCATCAATAGCATACCTCAGTGATCAATGCTGTTAACTTACCCAGAAATTACTGATAGATGGGAATAGCTGAGGGGACAAAATCTGATGGGAACCCTTTAAAGTCGAAATTGTTCAAAGCTGTAAAAAATACACACTGGCTGTCCAGCAGCATTTTATAAGAAACTAGCCAAGTCTTGACTGTACTTAATGTCCGATAAAAATAATATGGAATGTGAAGTTAGGGCAGATAAATGTAAAGCAATATAACTAAGAGGAATCGTCCTTATTTTGGTTATGCAATAATGGTTTACCAGTACTAATCTAGAGTGAGTTTTAGCACCAAATCCTATGGAAATCACTGTCTCAGAACCCAGTGAAGACAAAAAAGGAAGAAAATGTTAAGGAGTGTTGGAAAACTATAGAGAAAATAAACCAGAAAACAGTATTTTTATAGTATAATCTAATGTTTACTATGCAAAATCAAAGGGAAAAAAGGTAATTCAACATTTTCTTGTCAGGCATTAGTAATAATGGCAGTTACACCTCTTTGAAGTCAGCTTCTTTTATAAAGGCTATCTTAAAGATCACCAGTTCTTAAGGTGTTATGATAGATATTGATAGTCCATGCTAATTAAAATAAACACTTGTTTCTAATCCTTAGAAAATGAGTTTTGTAACTAATAATAAATTCTGAATTTGGTCCCCAATGAAATACAAATGTAAATTCAGTTTTGTCTCCTTCTTTATTAATTTTGTTGGTTTTGGTTTGGTTTGGTTTGGTTTGTTTGTTTGTTTTTCTGTGTGTGTATGTGGTTTGTTTTTTGCTTGCCCCTCTCCTGCCTTTTCCTTCCGGGCTGCAACACAACAAGAGACTCAGCAATCTGAGCTGCTGAAACTGAGACTTACAAAATAGTTGCAAACGCATTAGCATCAGAAATTCTTAAAGACCAATTAATAGGGAAATTCACTAAAAGCTCTCTTTAAAAGAGCTTTACACGCTTATGTCAAGCAGCTCATAAATAGCAGTGATCCAAAAGGAAATCCCTTTGTAAATTGTTCTTCAGACTTTGTAAGAGTAGATGCCAGTCATGAAGCTATTTAAATATAAATTCATGTTCAGAATAAAAGCACCACAGAATGAATCATGATCTCATTTTGGAAGTTATTGTGGATGGAAATGGAAGACTTTGGCCAGATTAGTTTTGTTACAGACACCCAAGGGAACTGAGGAGATTTGATTTAAAGAATGGGGTGTCCAATATGGTTTATTAGTGATTTGAAGATTCTGTTAAAGTCAGACTCTTTGGACAAAATACAAAATGGATGCCGTGAGTACATATAAAGTCGCATAGGCAAATCAGAAAAATCAGAAGGAATGCAATTATACAAATGATCTATTCTTGCTTAGCAGACAGTTAAGAAAATACATAATATATTAATTTGTGTTAAAAGCCAAGAAACGTGAAGACAGCCTGGTAAAACTGCACCCACAGAGTGATTGGTGAAGCATCACTGCAGGAATAAGTGAGCATTTGAGAACTCAGTCTTCTCCAGAAAACAGGCTCCACTGATTTCACTAGCATTTGATATAAATTTTAATTGCCTCATTGAATATTGAATATTCTGATCAAGAGATATAAGGCCCAAACTGACTGTCATTGCATTTGAGATAACTAGAGGGAACTGGCCTGAAATTTGTGTTGGGTTTTTTGTCTAAAATTTTGTCCCAGTATAATCTTAAACAGTCTTAAACATTTTTTATGAACTGATATCTGATAATACTTACTATTAACTATCAAAAAGGTGTAGCAAGAGCTAATCAAAGGAAATGTTCTGTGATTGATCTTATTTTATTTTATTCTCAGTGTCCATGCCAGCTAGACAAGAAACCTTACCAAAAACAGCTGCAGGATAATCAGACACAACAAACCCAATAAGGAATGTGTTAACGTGCTGTGATGGTGAACAGTAGCCTCTTGTTTTTCCTACCCTCATACTGTGAAATTGTAACTTGAATTTTCTGGAGGTGTTACAGTGTTTTCAAAGATGACAATTCAGATGCCAGAGAACAAGACACAGGACCTTTCCCACCACTGGTCTCCTTTACCAGGGTTATATACATATGCTGTGTGCATGTGCTAGATATAAATGTACGTGTTTAGGAGGTGCTTTCACTGATATACAGGTTATATGTGGTAATCAATATGGCTTTAGGAATTGAATTACACTCTAGTTTTGTTTTGACTTCCTTTTCTTTGGGAGTGTTCCTAGAGAGGAAAACAAGGCAATAATTTTCCCAAAGGAAAGAAAATGAAACAGAAAAATAAAACAAAACCAAAATGAAAAAAGAAAGAAACAAACAAAAGAAATTGTATAAATTCAACAGTGTGGTTACTGTCCCCAGTTTTGCAATGGTTCTGTTTTAGCCTTTGGGTGTCAGGCTTTCATTTCATACTACAAAACACTTCCTGAATTCCTAGGTTCTTATTTCTTTGTATCTGTAACCTTTCACCCTTGTTCTTATCTTCCATTTTCCTCCATGTCATGCTTTAGAAGGTGTTTAAGTTGGATTTATGCTGAAGAAATCCCAACAGGAATATCACGTAGCAGTATCACTTTCATCTTGTTGCTCCTTCAACAGACAACCTCAACTCTGTTTTCCTAATTTTGACGGAGAAAGTGTTTCAAATAGAATTACAGAAAAACATCTGGTCTCATTTTGGTTCATAACTTCTTGGATAATACCATGGGAAGATGCTGTGTTTGTCTTATGGAAATTAATGAGACAACTTTCTCTGCAGATGAAACAACAGAAGACCAGCAAACCTTTAATGCTTGTCATAATACTCTTTCTTCTTTATGTTAGTGGGCACCATTAACACCAGAAAGTCTTTGAAGAAACTTTCTCATAATGTATATCATCTTACTCACAACATACAGAGCAGGAACAGCAAAGAAGGTGATGATAATCATATATAACCTCTGTTAAGTTTACACAGACCTACAGAAGCTGAGGGAACATCAGTTATAAGTGTGTCTGCAGATGGCTTTATCTAATAAAATGCTTTTCATCTTAAATGCAAGCTTGAAATTTCAGAAAATTTGCATAGTACAGACTGCTTTCACAGAACATCTAGTACAAAATTAAATCCCTACAAATAATTTTTGAAGGAAGGAGGCACTTTATGAATATAAGTATATGTAATCATAAAACAAATCATTAAAAGTATCTACAACAAAGTTACTGTTCCATAATGCTGGTTAATAATTCTTATGCTCAACATTTTTTTTTACTGCTTTAAATTAAGTGAATAACAGATACTGTGACTGAATTGAATGATTGTTTTTTAACATAGAATTACATAACAAAATCCTACCACCTTCTGATTTCTGGCAGAAATCTACTAGAGCTGGCAGCTTTGTACTGTGTCTTGTTTCTTCAGCTAAGAGTTAATGATTTGTAAATTGTGATGTAATATAAAAAATATTCACAAATTTATACTAAAATGCTCGTAATAAAGTTTCAGTCGTAACTAGGAGCATGTGACTGTCTAAACACCAAATACCAATGCAAGATTAGGGGACTTAGCTTTTGTTCCTTTCTTAAGAAAGGACTCAAACCCTACTGACTCTTGAGAGGTGTATGAAGCTTTGTACTTGAGATAGATGCCTTCTTCCATTATTTCTGTTATTTTATTCCATTCTACATTCCATAATAAAATATTGATCAAAGCATTAAAGCTGCTATATAGCCTGATAATTACGACAGCAATCTGTAACTCCTATTTCCTGTGCCAGCTGGCATTTCGGTATAAGGCATCCATCAGCTTGGATTCAAATCCCCGTTTTAAATCAGGTGGTGTCTTAAACTGCTAAACCATAGAGACAGACTATTTTGGCTCAATGAATATTTCATTATGTCCAAAGTGAAGAGACGGAGGGCAGCATTCTCTGAAAAGCTGGAAATTATCATAGTCACTGAAGAGCCAGGGCAACAAATGTGAAGCTTTCAGAGTTTCCAGGCTCCTAAATCCACTTAAGCCCATCTGTTGACCCATGAATTTGAAAATCCTGGAAACCTTCAGGCAAGTTGTAAAGGAGACAGAGTCCAAGGTTCTTTGTCCTCTCACCTGTTCATTTATTCATTAATCAGGTGCTAAAGAACTCAGCAGGCACCCTGGCATGAGATTAGAGGGATTTGAAACATTTTTGGCAGGAACAAATCCATCAAAACACTATTTGTCTTCTAGTGCAATTTCACTGTGATCTTTGAAAAATATTTTGGTTTCACTGATTCAGCATCCTTCAACAGAAAAAAGCAGAATTCTTCATATTTTCCAAGTGCAAAAATGTTTACTTCGCCGGCTTAATTCATTAGTGCAGTCAGACAGTTCAATGACACACGCTGAAGGAGAGTTCTCTATAGAGGAACATGACAGACTGTGTCATTGGCTTCTAATACATGTGAGCTTTCATGAAGATTGTGTTTCTGATATTTGCGTAAACTAGGATGCCAGGATCTTATTGCTTTGAGTGGGAGGATGAGATGATGTGATCAGTGTGCCAAGTTCCTGTAACTCATCACTTTCCATTCACCATGAAGTGGCATTCCCCTGATCTGGCTGCCAAAAGCTGGTTTCTGTTTCACAGCCCCAAGGATGGTGCAAAATCTCACTTACTTATTACCTTCCTGTTAGGCTAACTGCTGCAAAACCTGTTTCTGATTTGCACTTGGTTTGAACTGGTGGTCTAATAAACTCTTTCACTCTCCTGATCTCTTCTTATTCCCCATCCCCATTTGGGCATAATTCCAAGTGTCAGCAAAAACTGGGTCCCTAGCCATGTACAATAGGCAATGCCTGCTGTGTTTCATTTTTGTTTCAGCTGGATTGAAATACAAGACACAGACTGGGTACTGTCTGGAGTCAAACTTGCTCAAAAAGGTATGTTAATATATTAGACTGCTTTTCTTTTTCTTTTTGCTTTTCCTTTTTTTCTCTCTTTTATTTTGTTATATTGGCACAAAGATTCATGTAATATTCACACAAAAGACCTCAGTAACTTTGGAAAAATAAACTTGGATCGTAAATTGTGCCTGGAACAAGCAGGTGTAATCCTGGAAAGATAAATATAATCCAGTTGTTAGAACAGATTCCTTTAGCATTTTATCAAAATCCCTGTTGTAGCAACGGACTTATTCTGTTTTTTTTCCATTCTGCTTAACCAGCAGATGACTCAGTCTTCAGAACAAGATAATGCTGTACAATTATAGCATTCAAAATGGTTTATGTGTGACTACTCAAAGCTTGTCTTCACTCTGTTTACTGGCTACCAGCACACTAAGCTAAATGCAAGTTAACAAATTCCTAAAAATACTCCAGGGATGAATCATCCTTTTCAAAAGGGTTCTGGAGAGTGTTTACCACTGTGATGGTAAGTCACGGGGTAGCAGGGAAGCCAATTTCTGTTACAGAAAGAGACAAGCTTGAGTCAGCCAAATGCTATGTTACAGTTTCTGAATGCTTTGCCTGGAAGATGGCTATTATAAGTTAATGTTCTCAAATTTGGGCAGCTCAAGAAAACCGTTAAAGCAAAAATGTCCCAAAGTATCTCGCAAGCTTGATTTCTGCTGCTTTCCATAGGAATCCTGGAATTAAGATTTTTCTAAATTTTTAAAGTTACTTCCAAATTGTGAGTGACTCAACATTGTCGGAAGAAAAAACCTGAGGATTTTGTTTGCTGGGAGTTTCTACTTGCCTTTCAATGCTGATATTGGAAAAATGTGTGTTCAAATTCATTGCATAGATGTGTGCTTGAACATTCCCCGCTCCCTACAGAGCAGTCCAATTTTTATTTTTTTGAAAAGAAGATATTCTTATGCTGTATCTTTTTCTTCAAGATCTTTGTGTTTGATAGATACATAATTTCAGATAAAGCCTTAGAAACATAATGGTTAAATAATAACAAAATCTAGCTGATATTAACAATGATACTTCAACAACTGTCCTGTGAATAAACATGCAACAAACTGTAACAGATTTACTCATCTATCCAGAAGTACTTAATTTTATCCCAGTATTACAACTTTTCACTCCAATTTAATCTGATTGAACATTAGTTACTGTAAATTAAAGACTGAAGAAATGACGAAAAACATAATTTATAGAGATCTTTCTGTTTGCTAAGCAATTGTTCCACATAAACAGTTTGATCCATGATAAATGGCATAGGCGGGCATGTTCTAGTGTGGATTATGGAGCTACTCAGCAGTGCTTTTCTCAGGGAAGCTGCCATTGCCATATATCTGAGATACCATAAGTGGTCATACAACAGTTCAGTCATGTTTTGGGCACCCTGCTCATCCACCTAATTAATGCAAATGGCTTATGATTAATAGATGTATTTAATAGAACCTTGTTGTGTTTTGATCTGAATGCCAGGTACCCACTAAAGCCACTGTCTCACTCTCGTCTGCATCTGGACATAGGAGAGAAAATATAATGAAGAGCCCTTGGGTTGAGATATGGACCATGAGAGACCTCTCACTGCTCACCATCAAGGGTAAAATCACAGCCTCCTTCAAGCATTCCCCAGCTCTGGAGTGGGCTCCTCCATAGGTTGCAGGTGGATCTCTACACTCCTGCGGTCCTACATATTAACATTACAGTTAATATCAAATCATGGCAGGTCTTCCATATTTGAATCTTGACCAGTCTCAAAATATGGTTGTTTTCTTCAGATTAATGTGGAAAAAAGTGGACAAAAATGATTTTTAGAAATCCTGAAACAAAGAGTGGAATATATAGAAGGTATTTCACTGTCCATTCCTGATGCACCTCTTTGTTCATGCTCTTCCTGTCATCTGATAAGCAACAAAGAGAAAGATAGGCGTTTGTATTGGCAAATTTGAATAATAATTCCTACCAATTAGGTAAATTAAACAGAATTTTAAAAATAACATTTTGAAACCAGGGAAAGTGTGAGTGGGTTTATAATCTGCCATTATTCATTGCAACTAAACAAGTTGACCAGTGATGACCAGTGAGTGTGTCACACAAAGGGACATTTACTGACATCTTCAGCTTCACAGCATAGCTATCCTGCACCCTTTGCATGGAAACTGCTTACTGCCTTGAGTATTATTAATTTTATTTCATAGTGAAAAAGGTTCAGTAAATCTTTATTTCAGAATTTAAACCTTTTTTCCAAAGTTGTATGTTTGCAATTGAATCATGCTCGCTTTGTCCCTTGGCTCTTTCCTCTCACAATTACACTTTAATAAGCAGGCTAATGTTTGCATTGAGATTGTGCTATAAATCTTTAAGAAAGTAGCCTATAAAAATTCTCACTTGTACTCACACAAGTCAGAAGGAAAAGTGTTACCTAAGGTATGCTGCAGCCATGTTTGCAGAGGTGGATCTGGGGAATTAACTGCTGGGAAGCTTTTCTGTGAAGAGTAAATGAGGCTATCTTCAGATAATCGCCTGTGATTGAGACTTTGAAACATACACCAGGAACATTTGGGATAGTAAAACCTACCTCTTGATCCCTGTGGAGATTTGGAGGAAAGGCTGCTGCTAAGTGATATGTTGTTCACTGTAGATGCCCAGCAAAAGTCCATTGTAAAACCCTTACCATTAGGTTGATTGTGAACTGCAAGGTCTTAGCTCCTGCATTTTGTCAGATGATGCATTTGCTTTCCTTCACAGACAGTACTTTGAAAGAGGTGCTCTAATGCAGCTTAACAGAGTGAAATGCGAAATAAATGAGCCTGCAGGAAGAATGCTACTTAGCAGCCTTCTGGGACCTGTTTATCAGAGCCTAGCTCTGCCTCACATCCACCCTCACCACCATCACTGTTTGTAGGGATGGCTCAAGGCACTCCCTAAAACCACTGAACATTTGAGAATTTACCAAATAGTCCAAATGCATGAGGGGCCAGGAGGCAAGTGTTTGAAAACTCTCTACTTCAGAGTTCTTCCTCTCACTTTTTTATAACCAAAGGCTGCCAATAGACCAAGGTATCTTACAGGATTTAGAATCAAAGAAACCGGTAATCTCTCATGTCATCAGAAATTTGGCACACTCCAAACCGAGAGGACTAAGTGTTTATGTGGTAAACACCTAAGAAGAAAAATAAGTACTAAAGAAAAATATGTATTGATAAATTGATATTAATAAGCACTTGAGCAAGTAGACTACTCAAAAGCTGATTTGGTCTAGGAAAATAATTCCTAATGACTTTCATTTACCCCCTACTCCTAATTCAAATTCTGCTAAAGACAGAAAGACATGTACTGATGCAAAAAATAATATAGAGCAAAAATACCACATAGGCCTAAATGTAAATAAGCATCCGCACAAGCACCAGTGCCTAAGTCCACCTTCAGATTTTAATTGCTGTATATTCTCACCTCAGAACCTCCAATTAATGTTGAGGGTTTCTTTTAATAGCAAAATCACCGTTTTACACTAAATTCTTATCTGTTCTTATTTCTCACAAATGCACAATAATATTGCAAGAGTATTCAAACAAGAGCAGAAAAAATACATTCAGGAAAAAAATTATATGCTTATAGAGAGATAGTCCCTCAGAAAAGTGCTTGAAGAATTCCAAGCACAAATAATTGTCTGAAGTGTGCATGGTTTTCTCAATTGCATATGCATTTTCCTTAATTAGAGCTGGATGTGTAACAGTTTTTTTCTATTTGCTGGCAGCTCTAAAAACAGATCCAATCAATGAATGTACGGCATCAAAGGACATTTAGTATTGACTAAAGCCGAAACATTTTGGTTTAAAAAAATATTAAATGTTTTCTTTTTTTTTTTTTTAATTCCTGAAATTTTAGCAAGAACAA
Source organism: Serilophus lunatus (assembly GCA_013399895.1). Classification (NCBI taxonomy): domain Eukaryota; kingdom Metazoa; phylum Chordata; class Aves; order Passeriformes; family Eurylaimidae; genus Serilophus; species Serilophus lunatus. The sequence goes on from VXBA01003153.1 coordinate 132,401, forward strand.
TTGGCAAAGATATGAATTTACAAAGCACTTCAGTACTGCTATATGTACTTTTCTCATACAGAATTCTGCCTGGAAAAGCTTGTAGAAATCAAAAATTAAGAAGTTATAGCTTGTTTTGAAAAGAGAATAAACATGTTAAAATTTAGTTGTGTACAAAGTCACTAACACATTATATATAATTTACTTCATTTCCAGTTTTGTGCCTTTTTGCTTACTTTTATTTTTTTATTTTTATTTTTTTGTTTTGTTCAGCCCTCTGTTCAGCTTATGTCCATGCCTAGCTTATTTTACTTTGGATGCACATGTGCTAACAGTGAAATCAGATGCAAAGAGAATAAACAGTCTTCAGGGCTGCAGTATTTCTGAGTTTGGCTGGTATAGTCTGGATTGGTTCATATTTTTTATACTCTTCAAGAATTAGTCACCTTGTTGATCTCATAGGACTGGGAATAGCTAAACAAACAAATGGAAGAGAGAACCTTGCTCAGACTGTTAGACTAAGCAAACATGACAAGGGAATCACTAGGATAGGCTCATACGTATGCACCATCAAGGGGTCATCAAAGTGTCTTTTTTCACTATGGCCACACAATTTACGGTATCAGCAAGTTTTAGAAATTAAATACAAGTATTTTATTGTTATAATTAAAAGGAAATTTTTAAAATCCTTCTCCACAACCTTTTTTTTTTCCTACAAGATATTAAGTAAAAATGCTGTTAATGCAAAAAAAACCAGAAAGCATGCAGAGAAAGATCAGCGTGATAGGCTTAAAGAAGTGCTGCTGATTACTCATTGCAGTTACCTGTAATGAGGATTTTAAGCAGTGTCTTTGCTTCCACTGATGTCTTTCAGTCTCTCCAGCAAGGATCAAAAGCACTGGGGTCTTGACAGGAGATAAACAGATGCATGAAGTTTTTGAGAGCTTGAATTCATCCCTCTTCACTGAAATGTACAATTAAAGTTGTCTAGTTGTATTGCTGTGTGTGCAATAGTAGTGTGAATTAAGAGTGTGATAGAGATTTGGATCCAGTGAACGATTACAAAGCAAGTTGGAATTTAGGCTCCCTGGAACTGTGGTTCCTGGTGGGCATGGAAGTCTGACCACTGGCAGTGTCTTCAATGGAAAAAATTACATGTCTACCTATATTAGTCAGAAGTAAATAAAGATTCTGTCTTGTGCAAGAAGTAAATAAAGAATGAGTTTTGTGCAAATCGCATTTTATACATGATGATATTTCAATTCTGATTACACTGAAAATGTGGTATGCATATTCTTTTCTACAAAAAGGAGAAAAAAATAGGTTGCTGCGTGAGACAGTTTTTTAACGTATAGGTATTGATACACTGATATACTGATGGTGACTGGGGATACATTACTTGTGATACAGATATCCTAGCATATAAGGAGAAACTACATCCTAAGCTGGCCAAAGAAATCTAAATTTTAACACAGTGAATTTGCAAGTTCAGTATGTAGGTTGAAGAAGGGAAACCCAGATTACAAAGGTTTTCCACCCACCTGGAGCCACTGGTTGCATTTCCTTCGTGTATTGTAGAAAGATTCTGTCAGAAATCCCAAAACTCCACTGTGAGTTAGTAGCAAATCTCTGTACATAAAGGAGTAAAAAAGTAGAGACAAAGTGTGAAAATCTCAGAAAAAAGAGAAATATTGCAGAAATTTTCCTGTCTCTCAGACAAAACAAAATAGAAGAAACCAAACTTCTGTCTGATAATGTGATTTTTAATTGTTTGATAAGGAAGGTATCCCTGGAGGAATTTCTAAATTCAAGAGCAATTTGTGGTAATATTTGACTGCTGATGCCTTTGGGCAGCAATTTGCTTCTGCTTGGTTTGAAGGTACTGTCATGTCAATCAGATCTATGGTGTCATTCACAGGAAATTGTAGCACCTAGACCAAGAAAAATACATGTTAGAAGGCACGTCCTCCCATCTATGCTTAGGGAAGAGTCATTTCATCCAGCTGCTCCTTTAAGGACAGAAGACTGGAAATGTTAATTGGAGAGATTAGACATTCATTAAGCATGAAGATGATAGGGAACAAATTTCTCCTCTTTTCCTCTTCAAAGTTTTATTTACAGACACTGATGGTTCTGTAATTGTTATTTATCATATTTCTTTGCATAACATCAATGATTCAGCATAAAACATTTATTTATGAAGTTCAGCATAATCTCTCACTTTCCCTCTTTCCTTCTATGCATCTGTTCTGCAGCTAATCAAAACTTACTGCAATTTCCATCAGTTTGTTCACAGATATCTAACCAAGAAAAGCTAATGTAGATATAAAATCTGTATGTTGTAATTTTGCAAGAGATGGTGGGAAAATTGCGGTTTATTTATTTTTTTCTTTTGTCAACTTCAAGTAGTCAGTCTGTCTGTGTGTGTACAATGTTCACAGGTGAAACTTTTTATTGGACTTAAAGATCATATATTTAATTTTTTTTTTTACTGATTATATCTCTTAGAATTAATATTTAAAATATAAATTTAAAAGGTTTTTTCTATGGATATTCTACATATTGATTTAAAATATCTGAAATTGTTCATAAAATTAATAATCTATTTTAAGTCCAAGTGATACGCCATCCATTGCTGCTATTCTTAAAACCTTGTGGTCCTACTTACTAGAAGATAGGGAAATTAATTTTCCCTTCTCATTGACAGACTGGCAAGGTATGGAGACTTTACTCAACAGTTTCAACTTCAGGATACAAAAGTACATCTCACTTGTGGAAAAAGATTCCCTTGCTACCCACCTCCTACCTCCACATCAAGACAGATTTTTTCCAGTGGGAAGGAAGATTCACAGAGACTGGAGAATCTCTGCAGCACATATCACACTTTAGGTGTTGCCATGAGAAGTCTGTTGCAGAGAAAGATTTTCCCTCTGTTGAAAAGGCCTGACCCATTCTTGTTAGAACTGCAGAACACCTGTACATGGAAAGATAAATGTATTAAAAAATATCAAAAAGTTACTTCGAAAAGCTCCTTTATGTTATTAACTGTAATCGCTGCAATTATTATAATCTAGCACTGTATTAGCACCCAAAAGCCCAGTTCCCTGTTGCAGAAATTGTTCAAATAAACAGTGAGCGATTCCATTCCTTTCCTGAAGTGTTCAGCTACTGCCAGAGAAGTAAAATATTTTCCAGTGTTTGTTGCAAAAGATAGAACACTAGATTGTGCTCGTAGGACTGGAGAACCCTGCAATGTTTGGCAAGTGACTTTATCACCTTTTGCCTGTTTCCTATTCACAGATTTGGACTGTGACTATGTCACTCCATGTTGCAGTGTTTTCAGATCTGCAGGTGCAAGAAGCTACTAAATAAAAAATAAAAATAAAAGGAAATTAGGAAACAGTGCTGGCAAATAAGGCAGCATTACAGAAAACATCTGTAAAGAATCTAAAAATATAAAAGGTCTATCTGTTCTCTAGTCTTGCATTCAAATTTTATTTTATTTTATTTTACAATGAGAATTGTAAAGTAAAATCTTATATAACATTCCAAATGAATCATCCATGGGAAAGAGTTCTGGAACACTACAAGAAAAACAAATTCAGTGAAGGTGAAATTGAAGACACAAATAAATAGTAAAATTTTCAAATCCTAACCACCTTACTCCCCAGAAAGAATATTACCCTTTTTTAAAGCTTTTATCTGGACATTTTCTAACTTTTATTCATTCTATGCTACAGATATGATTCCTTAAAGTCACTGAAATAAACATTTTATTTATACTACACTAGAGCCCTTACTTATTTTGCCAGAAACATTCAGGGTGAAAAAAAAACAACAAACAGTCCAAGAAAGTAAGAGATTCAAGATAAATTTAGTTTGTTCAAACTTAGGTGAATGAAATAAAATCAAACCACTGAATGTAATAAAGCCAGAATATTGTAAAATAATTGGTTGTTTTTGCAGATCCATCCTCCCTTTATTCTTGAAACAATAATGAAAATATCTTTACTGCTGGAGAGGGAAGGAAAGCTGAAATTTTCTACATATTCTTCATTTTAGAGACAGGCCTGGAAACCGAAAAAAAAAAAAATAGAAAGAGAACAGTTATATGCTGGGTATTATGTCTTATGTGGAAGCATACAGGGTAATCAAGGAGCATGAAGGCGATATTAATCTGTGCTGAGTTTGGGATGACTGATATCATTGCAGCCATTGGATTTTTTCAGCAAAAAGGACAAAATATGAAACCTGCAACTTCACTCTTTTGTAGAAGCTCAGCCAGGATCTGAGCTCTCCCTCTGTGCTGCAAGGAAGGCAGAGCAGGGGCGCTGTCCTGGTACATTCATCATAACAGGCAACCAAACATGCTACCTTGGACTGAACGTTGTGCTTCAGCATTTGTAAAACTTTGCTCAAATTAACTCTCCAGTGAGTTTTGCAGGCTTTTTCAGTCTGCTGCACCATAGGTGACACTGACATGCCCCTTCTCAACTGTGTTTTGAGGACACCACTCAGGCAAAATGCAGAACAGAGATGCCTCATCTCTAGCTGTGCTCAGTGTTTTTGTTTACTGATGGGCTGTGCCTAGATCATTGCAGCTTACAGTGACGGGGGCTTTGCACTCAGTATATCATTCTTGCTGTAGCGCTGCAGCCCAGAGCCTATCACAAGAGTTGAAACTAGAATGAAGAAACTCTGAGAAAAGATGTTTAGCACAAAATCCATTCCGTGTTAACATAATTTTATTCTAGTGTTAGGGCGGCCTTAGCTGTAGCAGATAAGGGATACCTGCAGTTTGCTACATTAGACTGTGTAAATATAGCCCCTATGGCTCTCATTGTCCCTCTGTTCCATCTGTTTATGAAGGCTGAAACAATAGGTTCGACAGTCGTATGGAATGCTTCAAAGTGGGATGACAATAATACTGGTAATGTGCAGTCAAACATGCTATACATTTGTAAGCAGAAAGGCAAAAGCCTCTGTCATGAAGCAGATTCCCACTGATGGGTGGAGTGAGGTGGAAACATTTCTGCAGGTGGGTAATGTGAAAATAACTACTAAAGTTTAAAGGAACACCATAGATATATTCCATGCTTCTCTACATAGACTTCAGGGCAGATCAGCTTGCGGCATCATAATATAATTTATATACTTGACTGCAAATATTGTCTATATATAGCAAACTTAGTGCAATAAATTAATTTTTCCTCAAGGGATTTCAAGTTACAGTTCCAAACTGAATAGGTCTGGTCTCACCACCTTCTTTGTGTGTCATAATTTCCCTTGCACAGATGGCGAAATCAACAGTGAAACAAAATGAATTATTTGTTTCACATCATGTAGAATTTTATAACAAAGTTATGATTACTTGGTTTTACGATTTTACTGCAAAACCATATAACAGCCAACTGCTGCCCTTGGAGTTGCTCTGATTGTCATTCTTTGAGCCATTTATGTTTTCAGTCAGATAAAACATGTTAAACTGTACTGCCCACCTACATATCAAATCCATAGCATTGAAATAGTAATTTTTAATAAAACTCCATTGACTACTCTGACTTTACACTACAGATAAATTGATGTACATCTTGGACTCCAGAGACTTTGAAATTTTATGGGAAAAATAATATACTATGTTTGTTCCCTGTTCCCAATTTTCCATTGTTACTCTACTTAAACAACCAAAAAGCACTTCTGTATTTTCTGTCCTATCTTTTATAACCTCGTCTTTTAAAAACTGACAGTTTAAACTGACTAGTTTAAACATTTCTCAATTACATCGTGAAGCTGAGCAGCTCATTCATAGATATTCTTATCCTTCCTTATTTCTTCATCATTCATCATTTAAAAGGCTGTTTCTGAGCTAATCCTCTGTGTTCTTTTGTTTCCAGTTGTGAATATTCATTTGGCTTAGGGAAGAGACAAATGTGGATTATCCTTTAAACGGTGCCTCAAGGTTAAATTGATTGGGAAAACAAAGGGCTCCAAAAGCCAACTTAACAAAAGAAGTGCTATCTCAACTGGCATTCACAAACTGGGCTCTTAGAGGGACTATAAATATGAGACACTATCCAGGGAAGATTGAGAAGATTTTACAAAGTGGTTGTCCCTCTTCTGCTACTATGCTTTCTCATAAGAAACCAAAACCTTTTTTTTTTTTTTTTTTTTGACAAAACTGCAGCTATGAATGTTGACTCTGGGCTGCTTACAAAAGGAATTCCTAGTTAATATCCCGCCGAGGTGAGAAAAAAACAGTTTACACTTTCCAGAACTACTTTGTCCTCAGAACAAGGCTTCCCTGAAAATAGAATGACCTCAGCTGCAGCAATTCACACCCAGCACAGCCTCTGAAGGCCACCTTAGCAAATAGGAGAATCTAAAATGAATGATTTCCTTTTCTTGATGTTTTTAATAACTTGTGAAAGACTTCTGAAAGTCTCAACTTTGATGTGCCACTGTCAAATGGCAGAAATCCTTTCTCTGAAGATTTTTTTTCATACATATGCATCTTTACTATGTAGAGAAAATGTGGAGTTTTCCTTCCACTATGGCAGTCGCTTTCTTTTTATGAACAAGTGAGTTGAGACTAGATTCTTGATGCAGCTTCAAGTGGAATCCCTTCTTTTTCTAGGATGGAAAAACCTTGCCTTCATATCTCCTCAGGGTTTCTGTTTTAATACTCCTATGGGTGATGGCAGTGAGGCTTTAATGTGGTACTACATCAATTCTTGATGACATGATGTGAAGATAAGGTTTAGACATGCTATCAACAGTTACATGTTAAATATATTAGGCATAGATATGGAAGGTAAGAAATCACTCAGATATAGATACAGTGTTCCTTCTCTGAAACCATACTTAATGAAGCATTATAAAGCATACTTTAAAGGAGAGTAACGCTTCAGGGTCAGTGTTTTGCTTACTGTGTCTTTTTAAGCTTGGAGAGATGAAACATTACTTTTCACACGGAAGTTTGAGTGAAGAAGACCAAGAAGTCTTTCATCTAATGTTTTTTACTGTTGGGGTTTTTAATTCATGATCTATTTTTTTGTGGCACTCGAATTTCTCAAATACATGAAGGAAGAGAACACTCAGGAAGTATCAAAGTCACTGGCTTTTTCTTATCTTTCTGCATTTCATTCTGTTTTCTCTGGCTTTAATCCCTGAGTAGAGAGGCAGAAGCTCTAATGCAGAACATTGTCAGGAATAGAGAATGGAGGCAAATCTTACCTTTGCCTATCTCTATGAAGATTGTTGACAAAATCTATTTCCAAGAACACTGTGTAGTCTGTTTTCTCAAAAGGATATATTAATATCCTCCTAGTCTTGTGGTATGTGTTGTTGGACATTGAAGAGGTGTTTTAAAACATTTTGCTTGTTGAGTCTCCCTCCTCCATCCCCTTCCCTGCCTCTTCCACTTGGAAGGGTTAGTTTTTCTGTCCATATCTGACGGTACCAAAATGAGACTGGAGGAGATGAGAGAGATTTACTTCAGCAAGGCCGACCAGATGCGAATTGAAAAGCCAATGGAGAGACACTCATAGACACCAATTCATTAATCCAAGTCAGATCAAAGGTGCTAGGCTGAGACTCATTAAGGACAAACTGGAATAACTAGAAAAATTTTCAGTAAAATCCATGTCCATGCAGACTCTCAAATATTCCTGGCATGAATGTAAATAATAAGACATAAAAAGACAAGTGCCCAGAGGTTTTTAATCTTGTCCCATGTTCCAGGTTTGGGGCATGTGCATTTTACCATTTTGTCTAAGCCTTTTGAAATCACAGCAAGGATGAGGAGGTCTGTAGCCTGCAGCAGTCCTAGGAAAAATGACCTAATAACCCCTGTTCTAAGTTAGATTGGCTAACCACTAGGCTGTGGAATTACATTTCCTTTTTTGTTGTATATCACTAACATGATTGACAAAAGAAATATTTATTACTTTTTTATATGTGTATTACATATATATTTTAAATATAATTTTATCTATATATAATGGTCTTCTAGCATATTATAAACATATTATAGACCATTAGTTGCCTTTTTTTTGTTTTGTTTACATTTATGATCCTTTTCTAATTGTACATTTTTATGTACTTGAGATGAAGTTACAGTGGAAGACAAAATTAAAACCTGCATGGTGCCTTGCTTACTTAACAGGCAAAATGAGCTCAGAGGCAAAGAGGTTCTGTTCCCTGGACTGGAGTCTGTCACACTTCCAAGCTGGTTGCTTCAAGGTTATTTTCGTAAGCAACACAAGTCGCAACTACTTGTGGGTGAAAAAACGTAAATTCACCTGTAGATCTGTTCCATCACTTCATCTCTACAAAATAAAGTGCTAAAAATATTGCTGTGCCTCAGAGACTGAGAGATCATATCTACTCATAAAGTTCAGAGAAACACCAGCTTGGTCTATTTTACTGAGTGGAATTATTATCTTTCCTTTCTCAATTGGAAGAAATCCTGTTGTATTGACAAAGCTTATTTGGCTTCATGTAGGCATACTGCATTGTTAACACTGCAAGGGAAACCCTTTCAAATAATTATGTAGAATGTTGAAGAAAGCTTTGATATCAACAAATTAAAGTTCCTTTCTTCTTGTTGTTTAGTCTGAATGAAGCATTTTTCTGGTCTTTGAGACTTGTACCTGAAACTGTAATATACGTCTTGCTTCCGATGTGACCTTTAAGGTTTTATTTTTTTGATAGGCTGCTATTCACAGCAGGGAAAAATGGCAGAAGAAGATTTCTTTATGGCAGAATAAAAATGTGTTTACCTAAAGAAAAAGCAATACAGAGCGTAGACTTTTATTTCTTTTGAAATGACAGGAAATCAAAAAAGGCTTATCAAAGAGCTTTTGAGGAACTTGGTTCACAACCTGTAGCAGATCTCATCAATGCTTGGGGTTAATTCACTCATTTTGTTCTTTTTGAGACGTATATTTATATATATTTATCCTTCAGGAAAGATATCAGACTCAGGCTTGTTGAAACTATAATTTTTCTTCAGTGGTACAATGGACTAGCAGTTCAATTTGTTTTAAGCAGAAACTAATATGCTATGAGTCTTTGACTCCTTGAACTGGCTGTGCGAGTTCATTTGGCAACAAGATTAGAGGCCAGGAACAGTCACTATGTGCCTGTGTTGTGTTACACACTTAATACAGACACATAAGTTGTGGTTTTGGGTGTCCTAATTAATCTTGACTTTGTTCATCTCTGTGAGAAATTATGGCAGCCAAAAGACTGCCATAGAGGCAGAAAGAGGTAATATGGTTTAGCATTAGACAAGCCATTTCATCTTTATTTTGATCAAGGAGGACTATGGTACCACATGTCAGATCTTTTTATAACTATGTTGACATCTAAGTGGGAATTATAGTGTTGTTCCTATGTGCCTTGATGTTCTGCGAAGAGTCTCAGGGACTGTAATAAGAGATACATGATCTCTGAAAAAGTATTGATGCCTGTGACACTGGCAAGGTTTAACCAAATGTGTCAGGAATTCAGATTCATATGGAATCTACCAGTTAAACTTATAGGTCTGGTCAATAATGATGTGAGGAAAAGACACAGAAAATGTGAGCCTCATTTCCAGACCTGTCCTTGGTTTTCAGGATGTTTTGGCCACTTTTCCCCAGCTTATTTATTTGTGATTTCTTCACCATGGAAACATGAATAATGGTGCTCTATCCACTAAGTGATGAAGCCTATGTATTCTAATAAATTCTATAATTGAACAGACTTAAAATGCTGTCTTTTCATCCCAGTATATATTGTCCTTAAATTACCTATATATTTCTCCACACACTTGATATGATGATTTGCTGACTGTCTCCATCAGTGTGTGGCATATTTTCTGTTTATACTGAAATGGGCAGATTTTGACAGAGTGCTGCAGTATAGCGCCCATCAAGAGGAGAGTATAACCACCTTTAAGAAGCAGTTTTAGCAAGTTTTCTTTCATGCAAACTTGGAATCCCCACAGATGTTCAGAGTCACCACATATTAAATTCTGAACAAGGAGAAATAGTGAGGTCACAGAGGGAAAAATATTCTTCAGCTTATAATTCAACCTAAAGTTCATATGAAAACAGATGAGAGACATTTATTACGGCTTTTCAGAAACTCACATGACAACCAGTTCATGGTATTTTTGGTAAGGTAGAATTATGCTTATTATCTATGGAAATCCACAAAACACAGCTTTCAGTAAATGAGTTTCAAATACCTCATACTCAGCAGGAAAAGTGTAACTGCCAAAGTAGTTATTTAAAGTTACTGAAAACACAGTGTGTGCAGACAAATACTCCAGGATGATGTAAATTTTTAATATTCCCTGTTCTACCCTTCTGTGTCCGCTTTAATTTACAACCTTAATTTCACCATGTTAAATCACTGAGCTATGTCACAGGAATCTTTAAAATACAGCTTTGAAGCTTACAGAATACTGTATCCTGTTGACAGCTTTCCTAACAAACGTCCAGGAAAATCTCAAATTACAATGACTTTGTGGCAGTTCAGCTATCTCTATTTCCACTATCCTTCTACAAAGTTTCCAAGCAAATAACTCTGCTATGTCTAAATTTTGAACATCATATTTTTTCTTTATTTGACAGAAAGTCCATTAACATTATTAACATACATCATTAACAAAACAAAAAGAATAATGAATGTCAATTCATTCTCATATTAATGGAAGGAGTACAATGAATGACAAAACTAGTGTTAAGAACTTTTGGATTTGATCCTCCACAGAAAATTTTAGAGAACTGTTTGGGCCTATTTATGTTCAAGGAATTCAGAAATGAGCCTTTATATCCTTTGTATTGAAGGGTAAATGTGAAATAAATATCCAATAAAGTTAACATTCAGGTAAAGCAATCTTGGTTTCACCATTTCTAAAGAGGTTTCATACAGAAATAGTATTACTATTTAAAGGTAAAGAACAGGAAAGGACTAATGAATTGAAAACACTAACTCCAGAGAAAACTAGATACTATGAATATTCCATGTTGGGGACATGTTGGGATGTACAGGATTCAAAGGTAGTTTACCTTGACAGTGGGCGGTACTACTTATCTTGATGTTCATTTTAACAAAGTTCTCAAGTGAAAATGGCTTTGTGTATACACAAAAATATATAACGTATACTCAAAAAATTTAATGTAAAAATGTATACTCAAAAAATTTGAAATATAGACTCAAACTTTGTTTCAAATCTTTTAATCACCCATGAGAGCTGTTTACAAAAATGTGTTTTCTTCATGAATAGAAATGGTAGGAGAATACACATGGAAACTTGAGATACTACAGCAAGTTAAAACATAAAATTATATCACTCACATTTTGTTATTCAAAAATCATTCATAGCCAAGTAACCTGACAAGGGTTTGTTTTATTCAGTGTGCAAATTTTAGCTGCCCTGCATTGGATAACATAGATCTCCATATGTCATAACAACCAGTATCAGGTGCTTTTTCCAAGGACGTGTTAAATTCATAGCTTCCTCCATAATTTCTTTGTCAGTTAATAACATTAATAATAATAGAAACATTTTTTGTACACAATAAGCACATAAACATTTCTCACTAATTTATCTGCTGGGTACACATACATAGATTCCCAGTGTTATTTTATAGGCCTGTCTTCTTTCAAGAGTACTATTATCAGACGATGAAAAATCCATTGGTTCTGGTTGTATCATGCTCTGATGGACAGCCATCTCAATCTTCTGTAGTTGCTGTCTGAGACCTTCCTGAGGGGGAAAAAACCTGAGGCACCACAAAATAACTCAAAACCAGACATTTTGTTTATCTCTCTGGAGACGTGGAGAAGGCTGTCACCCATTTGCTCATTATGTATGCCTGAAGTGATACTTCCATGTGACTGGAGGCATCTTAGGATGTTACTGGTGTTTAAAATACGCTGTTTCCCACTGGAGACATTAATCTTATTATTTTCCCTGCATAGCTTACTCTCAAGACCTCTCATTAAGTGGACCATTTTACATCTCTCATTTTGTCTTTTCATATATCTAAAAGTCCGCAGAAGGTATAAAATTAATTTCTAAGACTTTTGTCTTACTTTTCTGGGTTGAGAATCAATCAAATACCAACATGTCTCAATTTTGGATTCAATGGTGCGGCTCCCTAATTTAACATGGTTGAACATTGTTTAACATTGTTAAATATGTTAAATATGGCATTTCTTTAACACTATTTTCTATCGAGTCATTATATTGGACATAGTGGTGACATGAGGTGATATAGAAAAGCCTCTGCTTCCCTAAAAACTGCTTAGACTCCCAGCTAAATTCTAGCTTCCCATCACATGTTTTAATTTTAGTTGTGCCATGTTTAATGAAAAAGACAGGCTGTCTGTGTCTGTGTGTTTTTGCCTCTTATTCCCTGCTGCTAAAGGAAATGCACATAAATTTCCTTTGTATCAGAGAACGATATTCCTGCTGACATCTCAAGTCCAATCATGAAGGTACAACATCGAGCCCCACCACAAATCTTGTCTCCTTGCTGCATGACCCAGGTTCAACAGGAAGACAGAGGCTTAGGAGATTTTGTGTTTTTCCTAACCTAGTAGCTGAGTATTTCTCCTTAGGTGTTCACCTTTTACAGGTGCTACATAAAATCCATTTAAATAGTTAGCACAGCCTTTGTCTCGGGTCTCCCGACTTAAACTCAGTGATGTCTTCGCATTTTAAGCATGTATTAAAAATATTTACCAAATCAATGATTCGATCTTATCCCATCAAGTCATTAGGACTTGCATATGAAAGCAGCAGCAGAAAAAAAATTGAGATTAGTTCATTGTTTAGAGCATGGTACTAATAATGCCAAGGTCAAAGTTTGATCCCTGAAGAGGCCATTCACTTAAGATTTGGACTCGATGAACCTTGTGGATCCCTTCCAAGTCAGAATACTCTCTGAGTCTATCTTGAAATGGAGGGAACTGAAGATGTGTGAACACTGATAGTCTCTTAGGCCCTAAAGTGGATCAAGAAGGATTATTCTGGACGTGTCTCTCTACAAAACAAAGACATACAAGTTCCACCAAAGTTGCACTTTTGCTCTTTGAGTGCAATTTTGAATCACTCCCTCAGTGTCAGGTTTCCTTAACCAGAAGAGGCTTTGAAAAAAGCTAGCTTTTACAAAAGCCTATAAAAGGCACAGTTCTCTATCTATGTCACAGTGTTTCCTGACCTTAACAGTGAAATGTACGACACACAAGCAAAATAATAAATATGTATATAAATCATACTTAGGAGATAGATGCTGGAATTCAGATAGTAAGCTAACGAGTCCAGGTCCCTTAGAAGACATAAACACCAAACTTTTTGAGTATTTCCTCCTTACTTTACTTCAAGAAGAATAATGTTTCAGAGTTTAGTTTACAATATGCAGCTAGAGTTGTCATTACAGTTGAGAAAAGCTCAGCACTACAGCTCACAAAGGGAATTTCTTGGGTTCATCTCTGAGGGTGTATTGGTGCATGGGTGAGTGTGCGTGTGTTTGTGTTTGCTTTCATTTTGCTTGGATACTGTAAATGTAAAATTAGTTTTGATCCTTCACAATTGCTATTCAAATGACTGTAAGAACTACAAAACACATTCCATGAGTCACATGGCAACTTCTTTGAAAGTCTGTGCTTTCTTTCTGTCTGTAACATTATATTCTTGAGAAAAACTGCTATTTTGCCATTTTTTCTGCCTTTTTTTCTGCCTTTTTTTCCTTTCCTTTTTTTTTTTTTAATTTTTCTTTTGTGGAAACAAAACAAAGCTGTTGGCAAGGCAGGCTGCACTTACAGCTCTCTTCCTTCTCCTTTGTGAGGCGTGATGTCACCACTTGGCACAAGGAATGCCATTGTCTCTGTGAGACTCCCATAAATGGCCTTTCTGTGCTCCTGATTTACATGTTAAGGAATCGGATGGGAATTGCTTACTATGGTGACTCCCACTTTCCTTTGAGTTAAACATGATTTGGTAGTAAATATCCACAGGATGCATTGTTATTCATGGTACATCCTGTCTACCACCTAACCACTCTTTCTTTTTTTTGGTATTCACAATTTGAATGGAATTTGCAAAATAAAGTTCTTCTTCCCTTCTCTCATTTCTCCCCCTTCTCCTTCCAAACATTACAAATGTTGGCTCTGATATCTGAACATTTCAATCCTAGAACAAAGACAACTTGTTTCTTTATTTCATAATGGTGGCACACTTCCAGAGTGGTGTGCTATTCCTTACAGAGTCATCTCTACTATGTCTTTGACAAGTCATGGCAAAGCTATTCTATTTTGAAACTGCTCAGGATTGATTCATTTTATAATGAAGCATTCCTTTCTGTATTGCAAAAATATGTGAAGTTAAATTAGAAGATAAAGGAAGTTTTGTGATTAAAGAGCTTCCCAAAGTCTTCTCTTAGGCTTTGGCAAATAACTTTATCTGAGTTTTTCACCTGTAAAATGGGGAAAATACTTCTCTATACTTTTGGTTTGGGTGTTGTTGGTATTTTTTGTTTTTGTTTGTTTGTTCNTTTTTGCTGGTGCTTTTAAAGTGATTTGAAGCTTTTAAAGGATGCATGCATGCATAAGAACTACCTTAGTGGATTCCTGATCTCAGATGAGCCTACCATGAGCCATTGCAATATAATAGCTAATAATGATTCAATCTCAAAGAACTTTAAGTTTAGTGGAAGTTCACATCTTGTCTGAATCATTTTCCTCTCTCACAGAATAACTACATTGTAAACACTGGCAATATATACTCTGACTTCCAAAAAGTCAATACCATTCATCAGTGAACCACGTAATTTGGAGTGCTACTTAGTTCTGAACTCAGGATTCAGGCAGTTCTCAGTTGTAGGAAAAAGCTTGATGATGTTATTTCTCCAATTTTTAAAGCTTTTAAAATTATGCCTATGATGAACATTTGCCGTCTGTGTTTCTTAGAATGCGATAGGCAGGATCCCTGGTTGATGTAAGCTAATATTGCTCTGATTTACACCATATTAGGCTTGGCTCTTTGCCTTTTAAATAGAAAGGGAGCTCAGATATTGTTGCAAGTGCTGCTGTGATCTATTTTTACTTAGTCAACTAAGAAAAAATATCACCACTCTAAATAAAGAGAGTTTTAACAAGTCCTGAGTAGGTGCTCCAGGGCTGTGAAAAATCTGTTTCTTCTCAGTGAGCATCTGGAACCCCCAGTGGAGTTCTGGCCCGTTCCCACACACTTTTCTTCCAGCAATAACACTGGAGAGTGGCAGTTTCCCATCAGCTCTGCAGAGCAGAACTGTAACCTCAGGAAGGAGTGAATAAACATCATTGCCAAGCAGCAGCTCCCGAGGAGAAGGGTGAAATTTCACGTGTTTAGTTCATGTGGAGAAAGGAATGTTGACCAAGTTCAGCTGAATGATTGGGAAAATATCCCAGGCTTCACTTAAACGACTTTCTCTTTCTGAGAGCTTGACAGCCACTTTCTGTTTCATGACAGCAACATTTTCCTATAAGAAATCTGTCAAATAACACTGAAGCAGCCTTTATGGAAAGAATTATTAAGCAACTAGCTTATAATTAAACAAAAGAGACACTTTTTAAGACACTGTTTACATTGTGTGTACTGGATAAGACTGTAATTTTTGTTTTATCAGACAATATGTGTGCCTAAATGTGATGCCAATTTAATATTCAAAATTCTATTTGGAGTTTTGAGAGCAAGATGTTGATACCCTTTACAATTATTAAAATCCACCTAATGCAACAAAATATTATTATTTAATTAATAACTTCATAAAGCAAGAGATATTAGTGAGTGCAACAATATGTCTTCTGGCAGATAATGCATTTTCCCAAATGAGACCTCTGAAAGGATACAAATGTACTCATCTGAAACTTGGAGTAAAAAAAAAATATATTAAGACAACTAAGAAAAAAAGGTAGAGACAGTAACTAATGAAAGAAAGGGAGAGAGAGAACAGATATGGTAGAAAAGGTTATATATAGTATGGAAAATAAGTTACAAGGATTTGAAAACATCTGGAATACATTTCTGGAATGTCTCTGAAAAACAAAGCAAACCACAGGAGGAAAGTCAGACTAAGCATTACTCAATTCTTTTCTTCCTTTCCTTTTTTATAGAGGGAGGGATGAAAAAAATGTTTGATGTTAATGGAAAAATTCCTCCAATATATGTGTTTTGCCATCATAGGCCTCAACTGAGTAAGTATAAACCTAATTTTAAACATTTCAACAGCTCCTTAAAAAGCAATGGGATTATACTTGTGTTAGAATTGGGGATATAAAAGGTCCTGAGTGAAAACCTCTTTTCTGCCTGTTTGATACACTTTGGAACAGGCTATCTCCAAGGGCCTTGCCTTCAAGGTTGAAAGCCTTGAAATCCACAGATTTAAAAGTGTCATTTTCCAGCTGAACAAGAGCTATAGAAACACCTGTAGTGGTCCAAAGTCCTGTGAAGCACACTTTTGTCCTGGTTCATCTTCAGTATGCAAAAAAGTATTAAGAGTGCAGACGTTAGTAAAAGAAAAATTTGCAAAGTAACCATCAACTTTCTCTATGAATGGATGAAGCATCCAAAAGTAAAAAATTTCAGATCTGTAAGTTTGATCCAGGTAACATAAATCATAATTCATTTTACAGGTATACTTTTTGTTGTTCAAAATTTAACTCCTGTTGCTGAGACAGGTATCCATCCTTAAGAAAATGTAGCAATTCTGGTGTTAGGCAAAGGCTTTTTATCTGAAACAATAATTCGAACCTCCTCTATCCCATTCTTATGAAAAACAAAATAAAAACAACAACAACAAAAAAATGTGTTACTCAGGGAGAGGCCATGGGTGCATCAGCAAAGCTGATGTCATGAGAAGGAGATCAGGCCCAATTTATCTGAGGTCTTCCAAGCTGGACAGTTTGCAAAATACTGTGAATTCTGGACCTGAAACAAGATGACGTGTTCCAAAGATAGTAAGTTTATTCTAAAAAAACCCCCAACAAATAGAATAATGCAAAAGTAACACTCTAGGGAACTTTGTATCTTCTTACTTCCCACGCTCTATTATTCCAAACCCACTGTCCCCTCATGGAATCACTTAACTCTCATGATCTCCTAGAAACAAGGATGCTCTGTTATCAGAACTAGGAAAGGGTTATCTTTATGGCCATGCTTGCTAAAGCCATATTCTGGTTTTAGCCAACTTGAAAACAGAGTTCTGATGCATAAGGATTATAACTGACCTTAGAGTTAGTTCTGCCCCACCATTTGTGGTCTAACCCAAGACACCGGCACTTTTTGAAAAGAGAGGAGGTGTTCTTTAGTGCATCTGAATGTTGTATCCGTCTGCACTAGATGCCTTAAAATTACTATTAAAAAAAAAAAAAGTTCTACTTGCTAGAAAATTACATGATTCATCAAAATTTTCTTTTTTAAAAAATGTGTATTGGTTTCTCTGTGGCCAGGTTTTGGTGGCAGTGGGGGGGGGGGGCTGAGGGAGAGGCTTCCTCGGGAAGCTTCCGGAAGGTTT
>VXBA01003153.1:150409-162118 GCA_013399895.1 Serilophus lunatus
GGAAGGACTCTTCTCCCCAAGCAGCAGCTGAGAACAGCAGCTGACCACAGCAACATCTCCCCCCCACCTCGCCTTTTCCCTTGACCGCTGTGGGAGGGTAGGTTGGATGTAAGAAGGGGGGGAGGGTGTGTGTGTGTGTGTGTGTGTGTGTGTGTGTGTGTGTAAAAGGTGTCTCTCACTCTTAGCTCTGATCTTGTTAGTATTAAACCTGACTATTATTCCCACATGGAGTCTTGTTTTTCCTGTGATGGTGATTAAGAAAGAATCTGTTGTAGTCCTTATCATAAATAACGAAACCTCTCATTATATTCTCTCTCTCCTCTATAGCTGGGCAAGGGGGAGTGAGAGAGTGGCTGTAGTGGGCCCCTGGTACCCAGCCCGGGTTAAACCACTACAGTTTTAAACATTCATAGTCTAAGCCGGGACACTGCAACGGGTGTAATTAACCACCTTCCATCATATTTCATAAGGTTTTCAGGTCATAAAAGAAGAATCCAGTACTTACGTGGATTACACATACATAGAATTTGTCTTTGGAAGTGATGGAGTCACTTCTGCACAAAATATGGGTGAGGGGAGGTGGGGAGATGTGGAGAAGGAATATTCTCTAAACTTCCTGAGTGATGAAACAACAATGACTTCTGGAGGGCTGAGGCTGACAAGAAGATTTATCATGATTTATCATGCAAAAGACAAGTCAGATTTTTTTGCCCAGAAATAGGCAATAAGTTTTACCATCTTGTGGTTAGGAAAAATCTCAGTAATACAAGTGTTGATGTGTACATTATGCTGACACTGCATAAAATTTATAAAGAGATGTTTTTTGGTCAGCTGTAACCCAAATGAAGTTATTTCTTATAAGTTCTTTATTAGTATCTTGTTTTTCAAAGTTGTCAGAAGATAAAACATTGAACATTTTGTATTAGATCTTATTCTTACTATTATTAAAAGTGTCAAGAACTAAGCATAACTGCAATATTTTAATCAATTATTTTCCTGCCAAAATAATCTTTATGTATTCTACTCAGTAACTGGGCCTCGACATAACAATTAAATAACTGCAGTGTAGTTTTACTCAAATAGACAATTCCAATTATAGAATCTTTTACATAAGATTTTTGGTGATGTATGTTTAAAGGAGACAAGAAGGCAAAGTAGTGTACTCAGAGCAGCCTTACTTGAAAAGCAAATTTAATTTGCATTATTGATAGCCAAAAAGAAGTACAAAAGGTTTAATGGAGTTTAATGAGCAGGAATATGCGATTGCAGCATATTCCCAATAGCTTGTGCCTATTATCTGAGCATTATGGTAATCCTAGGAGTCTGTTAGTAGAAATGTGTGAGCTTTTCCCATCTTTTGCCTCTCTGACTTTTTCATCCATTGCGTTTCTATTGCCTTTGGAAGAAACGGCAGCTTCTCAGCTTTCCTTCCGCTCGCTGACTCTCACTGTGCGTCTTGTTTTAAACTGTAAAATATAATCACAATGTGCATAAAATTCTCTTTCTCATATCCATTTCCCAGGTGCAGTAACTGCATGATGAGCATAAAATACCAGAGGAATCCTCCTATAAAGTGGTTATTGAATGGACAACAAGCAGAGATGGTAAAAATCACAATTCTCTGATCCTAACACTCCTGTGCTTTCTGCACATTAACAAAATTATTTTTCTTATCTGCCACAGAATGGATGATTCTGTGTTGCAATAAAATGCTGCACTTAAAAATGTAATCTTCATGTCAGTTCACAATCAGTTAGGACAATCTTTAATTCACTTGACGTTTTCGTTGTTGGTAAGTGGTGTACAAGAAAGATTTACATTTATGGCTAGTTGGTCAATAGGCCACTTCCATGGTAGTATAGATTACTTATGACTTCTGCCACTGGGACTTGTTCATGTTCTGTATTAATATTTAAGCTACTGCCACTTCTACTTTTTGAGAAAATAACATGCTTAAAGTAGAAAATAATAACTGCACTTATGCAGACTTTGATGATGAAAATTCAGTTTATGAAATTAATGAAAATGGACATGTATATCTGCTGTATTTTCAATCAACAAAAGACATAAGAACAGAAAGATACATCTCTGTATGGAACAAAAATTCAGTGGAAAATGGTTTCTTTTCAGGGAATAATGACTACTGAATCTTTTATTTCTTTGAAAATGCCTTTTATATTTCTTTTAAATGTGAATAGCAAGTACTGTAAAAATAAGTTATTTTTTATAAAGAAAATTATTTCCGAGTTGCCAATAGTATTTATAGAATTGTAATTGAATCAGATATTTCATTCCCATTTCTGAATTGTGCATTATGGTAAAATGCATTTACAATACTGTCTCAGTATGGGGAAAATGCTGTGATCTATTGTAGGATATGCCATCTGATTTAAAATAATATGACAGGAGATTATAGTCATGGAATTAATAGTGCACAACTAAACTAAAATCTTAGAATAAAAAATTTTAATTTTTGGCTGAGAATTATTAGCCTTTATTTTTATTTTTAATTAAATATGGGAGGGAGATTGAATATTTTTTACTAGGAATAGGTGAAAAAACATCCACCTTGAAGGCAAATGATAATTCCTGACAACAATTTCTTCAGTATTTGCCCGCTCTTCATTCAGAAATGAAGGGAATCGAAGACACAGGCATGCTGTGAGTTCTGTGAGGTTAATCAGAAATAATACTGCAGAACTAGTGGCAGTACATATTAGACTGGAAATGAATTGCACAGTAGAAAAATTTGTAACATGAATTTTACTTGGTCATTCAGGTTCTACAATTAAACAAATTAAACAAGAGTTCTGCTCAACTTGATTTTAATGGGAATAATATCTCATGCTGGGTACAGTGCTGAGCCAATATTGTCCTAGATAATACTTAGATAATGTTTTTGGCAAACATTGTGGTAAAAATTAGCCAAGAGTCACTGATCTATTATAACTCTTGTTTTTACTGTCAGCCAAACAACTTCTACCTCAATAACTGATCTGTGAATCTGGCATCTTATTGATGATAAAATCATTCATCCTGCATTGGTTATTTGGATGTTTGAAAAAGGAACTCATACTCAAAATATTCAATATCTATAGTATTTCTGAATAGGCAACACAGATTTGTTGAACCATCACTGATTGACTTCCACAAAATGAAGGAAAACCTTACAACAGGGTCAGAAATACTGTTTAATTCCTTAAACTTCCAGTTCTTTAATTTGCCATTTCTGGAAAGGCAGAATTTAGTACGACAATCTGAATTAAAATGTGCAATTCGTTATTGTCCAGACTTTACATAACTTTAAAAAAATTTATTAATTTTGAAGAAATTGCAGGAAGCACAAAGTAATTCCCCTAGAAATCAAGTTGCTGATACTTTACATTCATTACAGCTCTGAAGTCTTCTAGGTAGATGAGTAATAATTTTTTATTCTCAATAATGGTTTTACAGAGAATGTTTGGCGACTTCTAAAGGATGATTAACAGGCTGTGCATTCCAATCTATTGGCATCATACTACTAATTCACTCCAAAATAAGTTTGCCATTCACTACCAACTAGGAAAGGAATGGAAGAGCTTGGTATTTTGCTCAAATTATCTGCTTCCATAACCATTCATTTTCAAGTCAAGGCCAAGAGGTTTTCTAAAAAAAATGTGTAAGTCTACATGGCTATATTTACCATAAATGTATATTGTGTCTGAACTCAAGCTTTTTCATTAAAAATACAAAATATTTCAAAGCTAAGACATCAACTAGTAATACAGTCATAACTCATGGGGAACTTTTGGACTGATACTTAAAGTTCTATTATTCCAATGTTTGAAAAATATTCCTGATTGTGAAAAATACTTTTTTGTTATTTTTTGTTCATTTTTTTACCATTCAGTGTTTTGTTTTATATATAACATTAGAATAACGCAGATAGGATCTCTTTTTCCTGAATTTTTATCCCCTGTAAGACTTTTAGAAAACATATGTAGTAAAATTCAACAGTGGGCTTGTTAATCAGATTTTTTTTATAAAGTTACTTCTTCAACGCGAATCCAAAAAGTAATGTGAATTCAAAAAGTTTATAAATCAGTATTGTCATTAAATTTGAGTTACATTACATTTGGCAGTTCCCAAATTTTATTGTTTTAAAATTTTTTTTCAGGATAAGCTCCCAGACTATAATTTACAATAGAATGAAAAAATAGGGACAGTTCTGTGAAAATCAGTTGTATTTGAGAGATTCTAGAATTAATTAAAAAACTGTTTAAGCACATACTAGGTGGCAGATTCCTTCTGGGCTGATTGAAGCTGTAATTCATGCAAAATTTCCATCAATATCTTAAAGAGAATAAAATGTGAAAGATTATATACAGCCCTACTCAAGGCTCATACAGTGGTTTTATATTCAAAATGTATGTCACTGAAGTACCTAAATAAAGTAACTCAATTGACATATCTGACTTCAAATTCAAAAATGGCTTAGGCTGGAGAGGTACTTTGTTTAGTCATGTGTTGTGAACGTGTTAATCTTCAGTCTTCTCAGAAAAACATTTTTGTCAAAAGTCAAAGAAAAGCAAAGATATGAATCTGAAGGATGGTTTCAAATGCAATTTACCTTTAGCAATGGAAGGATTTGAGATGATGAGGAACCCTGCTACATCTGGCCCATTGATTAGATGATCGAACAAGTTCAAGTTGTCACAGCTTGAAACATATCTTACAACCCCTGAGTTTCTTGATTGCAGCCTGCTAATATTTACATTGCTTTATTATTTTACAGGACTATCCAAAGAATTATTTTAGTAAGACACTTGGCTTTGGATATTAAATTTCCTTAGAAACATCTAGGTTTTTATTATGCGTATAGCCCTTGGCTCTTTCTCAAAATATTGCATTAGACAGTGATCACAGTGATCTATGAGTTAAATGAAAACTGGAGTCTGTAGCTTTTCTATCCATACACAGAGCCATTATCAACACCATCTGGAAGTTGTAGTCCACCAACAAATTCTGTATGTGTATATTGTGATATACGATTCTTATAAATAAGTGCAAGTATTCTACCCAGGAGGGAATGGTCTTTGTAAGAGCATTTACTACAGCTGGCTAGCTCCAGAAAATCCACTTTTAACAAATGCAAGATATTTCTGCTTTTATTGCTGAATATTCAGAATTCTTAATACCTCTATAAAGAACTTGAGGTAAAAGTGGTGCATGGAACTCTTAATTTTCTTTAAGGGTGTAGAAAACTTTGTCCACTTGAAAAGAATAAGATTTGGAAACAATGGATATTTTCAAGATTTATATCTAAGAGTGTGCTTACAAGCACTTCTTCAACTGTTTAGAGAAGTCAATAAGCACATGAACTCTTTCAAGCATTTTCTCTTTTCCACAATAATTCAGAGGAAAATATAAATCATGGCTATTCGTAGAAAGATATTCTCAGAAAAAAATCCCTAATGGATAAAAGTCTCAGTGAAGGTAATTACTCTAATTATGACAGATGCCTCTATAATGAAAGGAATGAGATTTTTTCAATTGATAAAAATGTGTCTAGTTCTCTCATTAATATCGTAACCAGCAAAAAATTCTTTGCAAAACTTTACAGGATGTTTCTACATACATATATAAAAAATTATTTGGAATGTCAAATTGAAAATGAAATATTAAAGGCATATTTTTCTTCTCAATTATATCACTTGTGTGTCTTGCAGATTTATCAGGATCCATTAAATGCCTCTAGATTTATTTTCTCTTTTTATATTTTCACTTCTTTTCACGAAACTCAGAAGGAGCTTGTCTGTTTCTTCTTCTTCTTTATACTAGACTTTTATATTTTTTTTATTTATTTCTGTTATTTATGGTGAATTTATGTTACATAAAATCTGAGACAGCATTCAACCTTACCATCTGCATTTGCAAATCCATCTTATGGTCTTGTTGCAATCTCAGATGGGTAAATTCGCCATTGCAAATGAAATAGGGCAGATGTCAGTAGTATTCTGTGCATTATGGATTACAGTGATTGAATGAGTTAGTTGTAGAGAACATGTACTGGAATTAAGAAACCAAGGAAAATAATCTGATTTCTTGAAGTGATCTTTTATTTAGGTCTTTACCAAAATTATTAACTTTAGAAGTCAACCTTAAAGGCAAAATTTGATTTAGTTGTTTATCTCTGTTCTTCTTTCTTCACTGGCCTATATTCACAAGATTCAATATTTACTACATACTCATTCCTAAGTATGATTCAATAGTGCAGATGTCGTGTACTGCAAAGATCTTAAATTTATGGAATTTCTGTGTGTGCCAGTGTGTCAGCCTTACTGTGACTTACAGCATCTTTGGCTGTTTCAGCTTTGTAGTAAATGGCTGTTTATTGCAAAATGTTACATTAAAATACATTAAATTAAAGCTACATCTTTTTAATCACTTATTTATATACTCTAGCAGAGTACATAGAATTTGCGTTGATTTATACATATAATTTCTTTTCTACCAAAAATGCTTCTTAGGTTTCCCAAAGCAGCTTCAGATCATAACCAGAGATGTATTAACTGACTTAGCAATGTTTTCAATACAATAACAGTATTTGTTTGCTTAGGAACTTCCTTGTTAGTTTTTCAAAGTGCTTTATAAAGCCTTAAATAGTGCAGTCTACTGGGGTTAAAATTTCCTTTGTTTGTTTGGGTACTTGTTCCCCCTTCCTCCCCTCTCTCCAGAGATACAGGCTAACTAATGAAAAATGGGGAAGTGCGGACTGTGGTCGTGCATCTCCCCCAGCCCTCATTAGCCACAGGGCATGTGTGTTCCCATGTCACAGGTCATAACCCCAGGAAATGCCTTATAACCCTCTATCCTCAACTAGGACCAATCCTACACTAAGTCCGTATCTATTCCTGTCTCAGAGCAGCCCATGAATAGATGACTACAGAAAATGTATTTAACTTCTAATAATCAGTTGTAATCTGTAGCTGATGGCAAAACAGATAGTTGATTGTTCCTGATTTCAACTGATAATAACACTGTGAAATGAAAAGTGAGACTGGCCAAGTGAGTTTTCTGCTAAGGGGTACATTATTATTTTTTTTTTGGTCATTAAAAATAAAATATCCACCTGTTGCATAGAATAATACTATGGGAAAAGACTTTTTTGTGCCCATGTAAAGAAAAACTTTAAGAAAAGCAAAGTAGGTGTAAAGTTCCCATAATGTGATAATTGAAGATAGGTTGGTAGATTAGTTTTCTTGCAGGGGCAGAATTTTTGCCATCTGGATGGAAAATGAACAGCTGCAAAAAAAGAAATAGTCCTGTGATCCTGAGAGGTCCTGTGAAGTGCATAAACCAAAAACCTTCTCATCATCACAAGCCATAGAAATCTGGTTATCTGTAAGACAACAGCATTTGAACTCCTTCCTCTTCTCAGAAGCCCACAAAATGAGGTGACACTTGAGATGGCTTATGAATTTCATGTGAGCTTTACCAAAAAGTTAGAGGTGGAAGGTACTTTGCATAAGAGCTGGGCAAAGACAGGCGCACATGAGAAAACATAGAGAAGGAAATAGGAAATTAAACAGGGGAAAGGAGGGAGCAACGGGCAGTTTTTGATAGATAGGTAGTACTTGCATATTCAAGTTCAAACGACTAAGTTTGACCAGATCTACTTTTATAGTGTGTAGAGAGAATCAAGCATTTTGACATCCTTGAATACACTGCTGGGCAGGTGGCCAAACTATTCCCCACCAACTATAAGAAAAACCTAAAGCCTAATGGATTTGGGTACTTCCCAAACCTAAAGCCTTCAGATTTGGATATCTAAAACTGTGTGAAATGAGTCTGACCTACATACATTGAGAAATTAGATGATTTAGCACTTTTCCCCTAAGAACCCGCTTCCTCCAATACAACGGCAAACAGTGGCTGAAAAATGAATTAGGGTCACACCGGAAATCAGTGTGCTGGAAGTTGACTTCTTGCCTTATTAGATGGAGAAGTCCAAAGTTGTGTTGTAAATGTAGCACCACGAGTGTTGAGAAAGGATTGTCCAATCACTAAGACAACTGAAAGCTGGGAGAATGCAGATCTTCACATCAGTGGCATTTCTGATAGAGCTAACCAATCGCTTAAACCAAATTTTTCATCAGTAGCCACTACTGTACATAGCTCATTTTCTAATTGCTCAACTTGGGTCATATGGGGCCAAATTTTCCAAAACTGAGCACTTGCAGCTGCAAATGAAGTCAGCTCTGTCTGAAAAGTATTCTAAAATGTGCTGTTGCTCCTGAGAGTATATGCTTCAAGTAGGGAATCTAAAATAAGTTTATAAACTTCACAACATTGAAGTTTATGTGAGCCTCAGCTCTTTGTTTGTAGTATATGAATAATAGCTCCATGAAACTCTCAAGAGTAGTATGAAGTGAAAATCACCTCTTGTGTAAAATGTGTCACCTCCTCGCACCAAAGGTCACAGAAATATCTATAATGACCTTATATTTCCTTCTGAGGTTAGCTAGTATGCTCTAAACAGGATCTAGAGCCACACGGTGCCAGCAGAATAGTAAGAAATATTTAGTCATTCACTGTGTTAAGCTTGGAAAAGAAAAAATATTTAGCTTGAGTCTCTGGCTGACACACGGACATGGACAGGTCAGATAGAAATTATACTGACAACTCTGCTTCTGAGGATCCTAAAAGTGTAATATTTTTATTTTTCTTGCAGCGTTACTATTTGGGTTGTATTACTGATGGTACAAGCCTTTCTGAGGTTTTGCCAATGGGGGATTAGGGGTGATTTCATTTTTTTTTTTGCCTGGAATTTCAGTTCCATTAAGGATATTTGTTACAAGATTTGGATAACTCAGGTCACAAATCCCTTTTCTCTACTCAGATCAATGGAAAGATTTTGAAAGTACTGAAAGGATTTTGCCTTCTCTGCAACATGGCAACAGTCAAAGATATCCAAAGGGATGAGCTAATTCTGGAAATGGAGCTGGAATATCCATGTCAGCACCCAACCCAGGTTTCCTACTGCCTATATGAAACATACAGTAATCCTCGGGTTCTGCTCAGCACTGGGGGCACCACATTTGGAAACAGTGCTGCTTTGGGCACCAGTGAGGTGCAGAGACAAACCAGAGAACAGCACGTTGGAGAAAACACAACAAAGGAGAGGAAATACTGGGAAGACCTGGCACTGAGCAGTCTAAATGAAGGAAAGCTGAGGGAGTTGGGGTTGTGAATGAGTGTTTTAGGTCACTTAAAGGATCACTGGCAAAGGCGTTGGCAAAAGCAGGTTTAATACAAAAGTGTGACAGTTTGTTGGCAAGGTTCAGTCTACTACTTATTAGATGGTTAAAGAATGCAGAGAAAAAGCAAACTAAAATCTAAAATCAGTCAATGAAACCAAAATCCACACAAGAAAGAAGGTTAGAAGGGAAGGATAAAGATAGGAAAGGGTAAGGATGGGAAAGGGAAAGGATGAAATGGAATAAAGGAGATTCTCCCATTGAGTCTCAGAGTTCAGAGTAGAACGCCTTGCTAACCTGAGCCCCAGACTTGACAAATAGTTTAGGCCTAAAGGTTTAATAGCACCTAACAGCACTTAATCAATAGCTTAAGTTAACCCATTTAACACAAGGTTCTATAGAATTTGCTATAGCACAGCACTAACCCACTTATAGGCCTAACTTGCTTGCAAATCTAAAGTACTTAATAATCATAGTACATTTGTTATAGCATATTCAGACTTGCATGCACACAGCTTAAAGGAGTGTGTACAAGGTATGTACCCATGAAAAATTCCCCTCAAGCTTAGTGAAATACTCACATTGGATGCCTTTGCATCTTCTCAGTGAGTGAAGAGTTTAGACTCAAAGAGTGGGAGTATCAGTCCAGGCTCCATCATTGTTTGGTGATGATCATCACAGAAGAGCAGACTTGAGGGTTTTCTAGTTCTGAGAGATGTCCCATCCAGAAGATGCTGGTCACAGCCCATTGCAGTCCATGAGAGCTCAAAGGGTCTCACTTAGGAGTGCTCCGTATATGGTTTCAAGAGAGTTAGCTTTAGTCATAATAATTTTCCATCCTGACAGCAATTCAGGTAAGTAACTTTCTTTGAAAATTGGATAACAAAAATGTCATTCCACTTGAGCTGTCATTCAGGCAAGAAAGATAATTTTCCAAGGCTGTTCATTAAATAAAATGAAGCTCAAGACACAGCACAGTGTTTCTGATAAGCTCAAGAAGACCTGAGCCCAGGTACCCTTCATGAAGGCCCAGGTCTAATGAGCAATTCTGAGATCATAGTGTGGCCTAAGCGGGGAGTGGGGAAAATGCACCACCCCAGTTGAGGTTTAGGATTTGAGTACAGAATTCTGCTACAGAAGAGCAGAAGAATTTATTCTCACTTCGTAAGGCAAAAAATTTCAGCAGAACTTATTTTAGATATCAGGAATAGTGTCTAATGTAAGCAAAGCTCTATCAGTGCCCCTGGCACTTTGGGAATCTTTATTACAGTAAGTCCTTAAGGGAAATTTAAAAGTATCCTAGGATGACCAGAGGGATGGATGAGGTGAGCTGTCTAGGACCTGCCAAATTTATCATTCCATACTTCTGTGTTCCAGCTATAAATGGTCTCAAGTAAAGCAAATTAACTTATGTTAAAAGCTTCAATGTCATGATTATAATGTTTCAAGGATTCCAGATACTTAACTCTGTAATGGAATTGCAGAGATATGAGCTGTTGCATCCTGTACTTACTTTCAGTAATTTAGGAGCTATCACCTAGAATTAAAGCTTTTGCCAGTTAGTTCAAGAAATACTCCTGAAAAATATCCCTGTCTAGTTGCTGTTAACACAAAATGCTAAAAATTAGTTATTTGTAAGAAGAAATAATATATATTTACATGTAACTATTTATATGTGCATTTCTGTAAAGGTAACAGATCCCTTGATTGGGAGTCAGGGGCTGACTACAAGCATGGCATTTGTTTTTACTTTTCTGTTGAAATAAAATTTATAAACAGTATGATAATTAGGGAGGGAAAAAATGTCCTCAAAAATGTTTTCATGTTGCAATGCATGAACGGTGTTTTATAAAAAGAGCTCCATCAACACAAGAAAAGCAGAGGAAATACAACCCAAAAGCTCTTAGGAAAATGCTGTTTTCTACAGTATAAGCACAGCATGTGTTAAGCCAGTTCTGTCTTCTTTAAGTTTCTTCACATAAAGTGAAGGAAAACCATTACTTGAGTTCAATCTCTAGTTCAGTATTAACTCATCATGTCGGCATTCCCTTGAAATCAGTAGCGTTTATTTAGTTGTACAAGAGAGCAATACTCAAGTATATGAAAGTTAGAAAGCAAACTGATGAAGGAAAATAAGCTACACACATTAAATGTATGGAAATTTATTTTATAAACATAAAACTATGTTTTCAAAATATGTTTTATTATTTGTTTTGGATCTTCAAGCTATGCTTATATTCATGAAATAACTTGCCAAGCCTCTCAGAGAGACTTTTATTATGTAAAAGGCATTTTTTAATTACCTTAAAAAAACCTCTTGGGAGTTTTTGGTGTTCACTGTTTTGTGTTTTTAGGGAATCTCACTCTGGTTAGAAGTTAGATCATCTTAGCTTCTTCTGTCTTTCTCAAGACAGTACCTCTGAAAACAACTGATCAATCAGGTAGCATCCTGTAGTGGTTTAACCCGGGC
>VXBA01003153.1:162370-173066 GCA_013399895.1 Serilophus lunatus
CCCCACTGCTACCACAGCTCTGGTCACAGAGAAAGCAATACACATCCTTTTAAATGAGTTTTACACTCTGAATACAAGAACACCTGATTGCATACAACATGATTGATACTCATTCTTGCCTAGCTTTTTGTTCTAAACTGAATTCTGATCACTTAAAATTCATGTATTTTTGATGATATATCACTTAAAGCTATGCAGAATTCTTCTGGAAACTCTTCATATTTCCTACACCTTTTCACACTATCAACATCTCACAGAAACACAGAATGGGTCAGGTTGGAAGGAACCACAGTGAGTCATCTGGTCTAGACTCCCTGCGCAAGCAGAGTCATCTTAGAGCACATGGCACAGGATTGTTTTTGAATATCTCCAGTGAGGAAGAACCTCTCTGGACAATCTGGTCCAGTGCACAGTGACCTGCACAATAAAGTTAGACTTCATATCCAGGTGGACCTTCCTGTGCATCAGCTTCTGACTGTTGCCTATTATTTCATTGACTAAGCACTGATAATGTTCTTTCCTGAGACACTATATTTCCGTTACTACCCTTTTTATTAGATGTCTTTACCTAATTCAAGTGAAACTGAGATAAACTAAAATGCAACACTACTATACTCTGTATTCAGAAGCATGAACACTTTCAGTGAATAGATAGTTAAATGAGTAAATAAACCTCAGTCAGAAGGTGAAACAAAATAATATTGACTGATTGTCCTTCATGAACTGGTTCTGAAAATATGAAAGAAAGACTTTTATAGATATTTGAAACTAATCAGCTCCAGAGACAAGCCTAATGTTATTATTTACTTACTTAAAAAAGGTATGTCAGCAGCAGAGAGAGTAAGAAAACTTTGAAAATGGTGCAAATATTTTAAATTATGAGATCAAAGTATGATATCTAACTTC
The DNA here is from genome assembly GCA_013399895.1 of Serilophus lunatus. Lineage (NCBI taxonomy): Eukaryota > Metazoa > Chordata > Aves > Passeriformes > Eurylaimidae > Serilophus > Serilophus lunatus. The sequence continues at coordinate 163,277 of VXBA01003153.1, forward strand.
AAACCTCTCCACCTCCAAATAGTCTGCTTTATTTGTAGCTAATCATAAACTAATGAGGGATGTCTTGAGACACTGAAATCTGCTTTACTATTAAAATCACGCATGAAGTAGCAGCACATCTTGACTGTTCTGATACTTTTGTAAATGTGAGCACCAGAGGTAAAATAAGCTTTCTAAAAGAAAAACAATTTCCCCAAAACCCCAAACAAACAAAAAGCCAACAAAAAAAATGAAAAATTACAGCTGATACTGTTCTGGCTGAGAAAGAACAGAATTGAACAACAAAAGTGAGATTTGTTTAATAGCAGCATTAGGGATTTCTTACATCCCCTCTTTATAGTCACCACAGCATTTGGAGCCCACCATGTTTCGCCCAGTAAGACAGACCCAGCTACATGTGACCATCAGCTCCTGGGTCGTGCTGGGGAAGCTGTGCCACTTCTCTTGTTCAATGGCCTGAGAACAGCCTGGCTGTGCATCTGTGTGCTGGCTGGGAAAGTACCACAAAGGGCTGGAGGTTGTTGCTTATATCTTAAAAAAAATAATTATAATTGGTGTTTGGCTCATAGCTAATAATTAGAGCTTCCCAGTGCTCCTAAAATGATAAGAAAGTTGAAAGATATTAGTGTTGGCTTTGAAAGAATACAATTAGCTCAGTGCTTTCCTTCATTCATTTCTTTTTGAAGTTCTTTACAGAAAATGCTAAGCAATTTCCTTTCCCTTTCAACATCAATAACCCTACTTAGTAGAGAACTTTGTTTAAATGGTTTTCTGTTGTCTACAAAAAAGTCAAAGGAAAATAAAGTTAATTAACTGAATGAAAAAGAGAAAAAAGTAGGGATTAGTCAGTGTTGGTTCTTTGACTCTGAAATGTTGATTGCATTTAGATTCTCTAACCTAAAAAGCTGACATTACTGCCAAGACCACTAGTTATATGGCAAGCCTCAGACCAAGTTTGAATGACACAGAAGGCTCAAAATAAACTGTGACCTTCTCCTGTGTAACACGCTTGTTTCAATTTGGGTTACGTGAAAAGAAGTGCTTGCAGGATGGTTTCAGCTTTTACGGTAAAGCATGAGGTGTGGAGGAGGACAATCAAATCTCACTTTCCCTAAAAATTGCACCTGTGACTCAAAATCCAGGCTCTCAGTATCTGGCTGTATGAGTGAGTATCTCTTGGGAAGTACATAAGTAACACTAACTGCAAAAATAGCTTTATTGAACACTGTGGTCTTTGTATCCCTTTCTGGGAAGGAGCAGATTTTTACACACCAAGTTAATTTTCTTTACACAAGCAGATCAAGTGTCCTTTGTTCTGCCTTAACAGTTTAGAAGAAATTATATATGCACTAATTCCATTTAAAAGAATTGGATCCTCTTTTTCCCCCCTGTAGTACAGAAGCAATGCTTCAGAGGTGACACATCAGTGCTGAAAGTCCACATGTTCATGCTGCTCAGGTAGTGGGATTTTTGGATGCTTCTAGTTTTCAAAGAATGAGAAGATCTCATCTGCAATACAGAAGCTAAAATGGCCACACACATTATTCCACATCTGTAAGATGTCTCTCTGGGGATGGTGAAGTTTTCCTTCCTATAAGTGTTGAAAAGGGTATAATGAATTATTGGCAGGGCTTTCTCAAACATTAGCTGAAAAGTATACACAAGACGGATCAGAAATTCAGGTCCTCCCAGTATCACTGGAGGCAAGAGCACAGCCATGCAGAAGGTTGTGGTGCTGTCCCTCTTCCCTTGATATCCCTGTGACCAGCTGTAACTCTCTCCAGAACAGAGCAAGAGCTCAGAGCCTGCCATACACTGTGGGAGGGGACTGATAAGAAACAAATTGCACAGTGACAAGGTCCCTAAAACCTGCCCTAAAAATGTTTGACTACAGAATCTTCAAATCTGTGTTTTCGACATTAAACTGTATACAGAAGTTAATAGATGATGCTATTAATTTTTTACTTCGGAACAACCAGACCAGTGAGGGACATGAGGTCAGTGCATGAGTATTGACAACTGGAGCTCTCCCAGTGCCGTACTGGTGCACACTGGTGCTAAGGTCCAAGCTATGAAGTGCTGCTAATCCTCTGGAAAGCAGTTGCCACAAGTAGCAGGAAGAAAATGGCACACTTGCTGGGAGACTATTATAGGACACCTGTAAATTCATTAGTGTGAGGTTTCTCTTAGTATCCACAAGCTTCCAGTACACAACTCTGCTGGGTAATAAATTAATGGTTACTGTAAGACTGAGGAAGTCTTAAGTGTGTGGAAACATAAGTGGGTAAAATCCACACGAATGATGCTTGCGAACAGCAGTGTAAGGTCACCACCATATACAAAGCATCCTATGATCCAGAAGGTTGTCATTATATTGTTTGTTGATTAAAGGGAAAAAAAGATAAACCAAATACAATTTGATTGAGATAAAATAGTGTGTTTGGATTGTTTGCTGTAATAGTTAATAATGATATGCAGTCCTCCGTTATAACTGCAACATAAGCACAGCAATGTGACAATAAGCAATGGTGTGATTTTGAAGAACATTACTTTTGCCAGTAAGAATTTTATGCTAATTTATTAAACTATGTGTTTCAGAAATACTTATTAATTACCTAAGTGAGGAAAAATGAAGTTTTATAGTTTTTGTTAAAGTGATGTTTCTGGACAGGATGCCGTATGCATTTGTCAGGCCAAAGTATAAAACGTCTTTGATTTTAGCAGAAAAGAATGCTAATTCTGCATTTTCATTTCTGTTCAAGAAAGCCAGTGTCTTTTTGTGATGTTAGTGTGGCTGATCAGAAATAAACCTAGAAAGGGTAACAAGTATTAATTGGGCCCTCTAATTATAATGTAGCCTGAGACCATAAGAATGTGTACAGTGATTTCAGTTTCTTCTTTTATTATTTTTTTAAGTTTTCTTTTGCTTTTACTCTTTTTATTTATCTATGTCTTGTTGGGAAATAAGCAGGCTCTTAATCACTGAGGACTGTACTGTTCTTTACCATACAAGTTGTCCATTGGAAGTAAGTGAAGAAATGTACCACAGATCCGGCTTCAGATGCCTGGTTGGTCAGTGAACTGGTATAACCCTGTGTCATATGGCAACTGTGAAACTAGCACTATGCAGCTCTTCCATAAAACATCAACAAAAGTGGGTATGAGCTGTGCAGCAAAGCCAAATTACAACCACAGCTACCTCTAAAATGAAACCACAAAACAAAAGGAATCAGTATTGGAGCAAGGCAAATAAAACAGAAATGGATGTTATACTGCCTTGGCTCCTGTTTCACTGTATGCAGGTTGGCAAAACTTGGCAGAATTAACTTCAGTGAGAAAATCCAATGGAGGATTGATTTATAACTGATGGTTGAAGGAACATTTACCAATTGTTGCCTCTATAACAATAATGTTCATAATGTAATGTGACTTATTTTGGTGAAGGGAAAACTTATGTGCCCAGTGCATACAGGCACAATTCAGACAAGCCCAAGTCTCTCAACTGTCTCAGAAATTGTCTTGATTATTAAATTCAGACTGGTTTTAAATGAGAATCTTTCAAGATCAGGTGTCTCATATTTGAATGCATTACATTTCTTTGTAAAAAAATTATTGATTCTCAAATTTCAGACCCAAATTATCATTGGGGAGAGGATGAAGAGGTAGAAGCACTCGTATTTCAGAAATATTTTTTTTTAAACCAGGTAAGAATTACACAAATTTCAGCATCAGAGGTGAAATTTCTTGAAATCCCAAATTTGATAAAGAAAGTTTAACACTTTAACCCTCTCAAAGATTTCCAATTCTGAAAGTATGTTGGATTTTTGCATAACGAAAAATAATAGTTTACGACAGGAGATTGATGTCACGTTATATCCATCCAATATAAAATGGGAAAAAAAAATGTTGATGTTAAAAATCTAATCTCTGACAAAGTTTCCCCAGGTCATTGCTGTAAAAATGCTTTTAATGTTGTTAATTGCTTTTACATAAACGTTGTCCCATGATTTTGGAAAGATGTGCTCAGCATCTATGATTAAAATTAAACTGAAAATGATGCCATCCTCATCACAACATTCCCTAACCATGTAGTCAAGTCTGATTCAGATCAGAAAACCACCTAATGAATCATCAGACTTGTTTCCTGCACTGTCTAGGCAGGTCATGCTTCCTTTAATTTCAAATTTTGCTACAAAATAATTCTTTTACATATGAGATGTACTGGGATAATAACTCAGTGTTGGGATTCATTTTATTAAATATGAGCTGGTCAACATGGATTTCTTTAAAGCTGACAGAGATCTACAAAATATAGTCCATAAGAATTAAGGCTAAATTGATCTCACTATAAAATAGATAGTTATGCTAGGTCAGATGGATTGCTCCCTAAAAGAAAAATGCATATTCCTCTCTATTGCTTACAAGAGTCACCAGAGGAGCAGATGAGCTGTAAATGCTGCATTTTACGCCCCTACGTATCTGGGGTGAACAACTTTCTCAGTGTCAGAGTTGCAGTAGATCTGTCACATCTACCTTTTCTCTCAGGCTTTAGAAACATTCTGCTAGAAATAAAAACCTCTGAAATTAAAAGTAATTTCTGGGACTTCATGTCTAGAGGCTGAACTGTTTTGTAGAATTCCTCCAGAGCTTAAATTTCCTTGTCAATTTCATCAAATATTTCAGAAACATCACTTGCTTTCTATGCTTTATTAAATTTTGTAATTTAGTCAAATGTCTACTCTGATGGGATAATTTATATATTTTGCTTTCTGTAATCTCCAAATCATAAGACCCAAGTACCATTTTTTTGAGAATAATATCTTGTTTTTATCCTTATTCTACTTAAGCATGTATGCATATTTATATATACACATAACATTAATTATACAGAAATAGATAATAATAACACAGACACAAAATATGGTCTATCTAGGCTATAAACTCTGATTTTTTTTTATGGGTGTGTATATATAGTTATACAAATACCATTAGTTCTGTTATTTAAAAGAGCAGTGTCACAAAAGAGGTAATTGGTTTGAGTAGGGTGTCAGAGAATAAAACATAAGACAAGCCACAAATTTCAGCTGAATCTACAGAAAAACCTCACTAAAAATAAATGAAGGTAAACTTTGGAGCTACAGTCTCTTCATCAGTCTATGGGAAAGCAGAACAAAGATATCCGAAAATGCCTGCTTAAAGAATGACGATGATTCAGAGCTCATAAGGGAATATGTTATTGTAGTATGAGTAAAGGTCTATGGGAAATATTTTCCTTGGGAGAACAGGAAATGCCTGAAAAAACTAAACCACAGGGTGCATTAAAGAGAAATGTTTCCCTGGGTCACCATTTCTTTTACAGATGGAAAGAGGAATCTATTAAGTCGGGAATGGACAGTAAGATCAAGGGAAATTAATGAGCTGGAAGAGAGCCTTTTAGAGCTGTAGTAATGCTCAGACCTGTGGGCTGCCCTGAAATAGGATTCTGCTCTCCTGAAACCAGCAAGAACTTCATGCAGCTGCTCATTAGATAGTGCAGATAGCAAAGGAGAAATTGAAATCCTGGATGTGTTAGATTAGCATTTTCCCTCTTTTTCCTCCATTTATTTTTCAGATGGCATACTGTTTCCCTATTATGTTTTATTTATTTATTCCCCTATTAATGTCAGTGGAACAACACTAGAAATGACTATGGCCCACTGACTATGGAATCTTATTTGATATTGACTGGTTTTTTTAGGACGATTTGATTGACACAAATTATTGCAGCAGATGTGTATTGTAATTTGTAATGGAACGTTTTATCTATTTGAATCCAGACAGACTTTCTTCCATAGTCGCTATTTGTAATGCCACTTATTGGGATCTTTGAATCTTTATTGTATTAAATAGCAGGTATTTGTAGGGGCAGGTAAGAGCTGTGGAGGACTAATGCACAATCCTTCCACAGTTAAGTATCTTACTGTTTTCATCTTGTCCTAGGTCACCACTGGGAATGAATTTGGTCACCTTACCCTGGTATATATTTACAAAACTCAAAGAAGTGTCATGGAATTTGATGTAGTTATCAGTCTCACTTCTAAAAGGTACAAGAATTGAAATGACAGAAATCTCATGGACCAGAATTTAGGTACTTTGCAGGATTATATAAGATGTTTAACACTGAGTTCCACTACATTTATTTTTCTTTTCTTTTCTTTTCTTTTCTTTTCTTTTCTTTTCTTTTCTTTTCTTTTCTTTTCTTTTCTTTTCTTTTCTTTTCTTTTCTTTTCTTTTCTTTTCTTTTTCTTTCTTTTTTCAGGTCTCCATTTCATAATAATAAGTATTAAATGTATATTACATGTGTAGAGAGTGTGGCAAAGGGAAAGGGATGTGAAAGGGACAATGCCTAACATTCAGCTATTTTGAGCAGGACTCACAACACATATCGTTGCTTTAAAGAATTACAGATATTTTATTAGCTCTTACTTGAAGAGCAGAAAAAAAAATTCCTAATTTAATGCCTTGTGAATTGAAGGATGAGACCATCTTCTCAGGTATTGAATCAGGGCAATGCATGCTCATGACATGGGGGAACACAGAACAGAAATCATTCACTGGTAAATATGGCCTTAGATTTATCCACAGACAGCTTGTCTCTACACCCAACTAAACAATATTTCAGGAAAAGAGAACAATATCCAGGTTGAATGCAGACAGGAGAGACAGGCAGCGCCGTGGGGCAGTTGCTGCGCCCTCCCCTGGCACAGACCCTGCACTGCTGATCTGGGGCAAGGGAGAAAGACAAGCCCTATCTGCAGCTGAGAAATCTGAAATGTCTGTAAAACACCATACTGACGGGAACGTGCTGCTCAGGAGAGCTCCTTGTCTTAAACCTCACACTGCCCATCCTGCTGCCGAAGTAGCTGCAGAGCCCGTTCCCACGTATTGCTGCTGCTTGGGACAGGCGAGCCCTCCATGGTTGATGGGAGAAATCCTGAATCCCAGTGTGCTACGGAGGTATGGAATTGCTATGCACTATAAGTGATGAAGCGCTTCTGACACATGGCCAAGATGGCAATTGGAACAAAATGTTCTTTTAGTTTGATCTGAACTATAGCAGTTTAATTCACCTGGCTTTCTCACCAAAACAAGAAAAGGAAGGAAAAAAAAACCATCAAACAAACAAAACTTTAGTGAGGGGTTTTTTTCTTCCATTTTTCCTCTTCTTCTCTTTTCTTGGTAACTTCAGTTAAACTTTTTGTTAAATCATGTAAAACAGAGAGAAAAACTTTGTATTGAGTAAAATGGTCTTATTTTCTCCAGTGGGTTTTTTTTTTTCCATTTTTAGTCAAATTTAATTAAAACCCACCTAAAATCACAGATACTTTCTCTTACACAAAAAAATTGGTAATTTAATTGCCTTAGCAGCTTGAAATATTTTATTTTATTCTACACAAGAGAATCAAAGCCATCTTATGTGCACTTGAAACACATATGTTTTGCAGTGATAATGCCTTTAGATAGCATTGCTCAGACACCAGCAGTCTTCCTCCCCTTTCCATATAAGCTTCAGAGGACAAATAAATTTGCATTAAGAAATTTATGGCTATTTCACAATGTATTAAAGTAGCTACTCTCCTTTGCTGTAGTAAAAATCTTTCTTATACAAAGAGTCTAAAAGAGCATTCTCACTTTAAGTTTTCTAAGTGTGGTTTAAGAGACCAGAAGTTCTTGATTTTCTTCCTGGAATTATTCTATCAGCAGTTAATTGGTGTAACATTGCACAGCCCACTTACTTTGTGCATAAAAATAGAAAATGTTTATGTCATTAAATCTTGATGTCATTAGTATCTGTACTTAGATTTATATTGTAGTTATTACCAAAGTAAAATTAAAAAAAAAAATAGCAGCACGTCATTCATGAAGCAATTGAGAAGAAAAGGTTTCATGGATTTGGGACACCTAATACAAATAAGAAAGACTACTTAATTTTGATGAGTTAATAACGAATATATGACATTGAGTGACAGATAACAACAAGTTTGCTTTAGGAAGATGTAAGGGTGACTCTTTTCCTAGAGTTAACATTAAAGCTTGGAATTTGAGAAGCAGAAGGTATCCATGCATATGTAAATAATGGACAAAACACTCTTCTAAGTTGTTTTTGGTCTTCCTGTTTTTCTGTTGATCAAGCAAAAACTAATAAAAGTAAGAACAGGAGCTAACATTGGATCTCTGGATTATGTCACTTAAAACTCACTCAATTCTATCTCCCTCCTAACATGAACTTTCAAGTAGCAGAGAGAAATGTTCGTGGCTGAAAAATGAAGAATAAAAATGAAAATGAGCACTAAAAAACCACAAAGTTCTCACAGTTATGAAAAATGTACTGAGTATCACTCCTCCATGGAGGAATAAAATGTCCTAGAATGTTCTTTGCTTACAAAAGTATTACCTTTTTTAGTGTAGACATTATCTAGTGGGATGTTATGCCTGGAGTACATGGTGTTACAGATGATGACACAGGGTCTTTGGTCAGATATGTTGCTCTATTGCTCTGCCTTGACCCCAGATACCAGGGTGCCTTGGGATGGCAGCTCCATCACTCACAACCCTGCCCTTACAGAGGTCCCCACTGCCTGAAGTGATGTGAGCATTCCCAAGTGAAATGTTGCTGTCTGTGGTATATAAATAGCACACTCACCTCGCAGATGAAGTGATTATAAGGTCTTCTCTCACCGTGAAAAATCTATGACTCCAGTAATCTGTAAAGCATTGAGGCGTCATTTCTTTGGGAGAAAGCTCTAGCATGTTAACCTGCTCCCCTCATTCCTGCAACACAGTGGCAGGACATGCTTTTTTGCAGTCTTTCACAGGATTTGAAGCTTTTGTGCCTGGTAGAAAGCCAAAGCCGAAATCCCAGATTAATCCTGTTATCTGGTACACAGCCTAGTGCTTGCTTTGCAGAATTCACCTCCATGCTTTCCCCATATGTGAACAATTTCAAAGGTTTTAAACTGAAAGGATAATAACAACTCTTGTGTCCCTCCTTCCTCTGCCAAATTACACTTCCTTTTAGTATCCCCTATCTCTGCTGGGCAACAAGGTTGACTTTACAAACTCTGTTAAAATAAACTTATGGAATAAGATATACAGCTGTGCATGCACAGCATCATAATAACAGGTAAGAAAAGAAATCCAAATAAAATAATAATGAACTACCATCAATTTTAATCTATAAACCTCGAAGTAGCTTTGCTCCAGCATTTCAATAAAAATTCCAAGATAGACTAGATGCTTCACTGGTTTCTAGTGATGTTTTTTCTGTGAATCAGAATTTACTGTTCCTCTTCCTACATATACCTCTCATGACATTTCATTGGAATATAAGTGCATGTGGAGCAGAATGTAGCCAACGGGTTAACTAGCCAGAGCTTCTGCAAGAGCTCTGTTGTTACTGGAAGGAAGTCAATTGTATAATTTGGTGAAGAGAAGATATCTAACTACTTTTAAGCAGCTAAATGCTACAATTAGGAACTTAGGTCAATTATTTAGTCAGTGGAGAAATACAGACTCCTAAATTAGATGTTCTGGCTGAAATCTGAAGGACTCTACCCCTCTAGAGTCAGGCAATAATAATATTTACCTGTTCCCCTTCTTCTCCTGCTGAATGATATAAGTTTATTGAGTAGAATACACGACCACTGAGAACATTTACAAGATCAAAGCCCAGTTTCTCTTCTTTCTTTTCTTTCTTTTCTTTCTTTCTTTTCTTTCTTTCTTTCTTTCTTTCTTTCTTTCTTTCTTTCTT
>VXBA01003153.1:173842-184085 GCA_013399895.1 Serilophus lunatus
CTCTTTAAAAAAAAAAAAAAAAAAAGGTTTACTGCCTGTGACATTAATTATTTGCTTAAAACCATGTTATTTAACATTCAGGATTGAAGTTGAACATCTTTTCAGTGTTAGATCCAGGGGCTTCCTCAATATGTAGCACAAAGGAACAGGTATCCCCAGAGCTCGTATCTGCCTCTCAGTCCTACTGGATAAAGAAGGAGTCCATATATTTGGTTCAGATATACAAATTGGAGCAATATAAATACAACCCCCAAACTGAAGTAGTATCTAAGTGAACAGCATAGAAAAGTGTCATTGTGTAAAAGTCAGAAATGAAAAAAATAATGACCAGAAGTGACAGAAAGCCACTTTTTTGTGTCTGTAATACACTTTAGAACCTGAATATCCCTAGGCTGGATTGCATTCTCCTTTTATTAAGCAAACTTTTGTTGAAATTATAAATATTTGGTATACTTAAAATCTGACTCAGTAGACTACAGGAAATAATTTATTTCACCTGCTACTATTAGACAACAGTAGTTCAGATCTTTCAAGGGTCAGGTAAATCCCACTCAAAACACCTGTCAGTCTGAGGCAGAGATTTCAGTAGTGGTTTCAAACAAATGCACTTAAAATGCACTTAAAACCTCTCCCCTGGTTAAATAATCTGAACAGAAGGCTTCCTGAGGCTTTTACCAGTGACTCCAGGATGAATCTCAATCTTTACCCAAAACTGAACTCTTCTGTAGTTACTGAGGTCTTACGAAAACCACATCAAATTGTACAGGACCATTTTCCTTCCTCTAACATGAGGAATATTCTGATGAATAATATCATCCACAAAGAATTTTTTGAAATAAGTTAAAAATCTTTTTTGTCTCTATACCATAATAAAGACAAATCAACAGATAAGAAATAATTTTACCATATTGTCATATATATTATCCATTGAAATCTAAAGAAAAATTGGCCTGCTAAGTTTTTTTTATGCTTGTGCCTCTCTGGGTAAATCTAGAAATGCTAATATTTGAAGAGTATTACGAAAATTAATTACGTTTTGGGTACAGGCAGAAGTTGGCTGCAAAAATCAAAATGAAAAGAGAGATTTAATATCCTAATCAGGAAGATACTTAAACACATTGTCATTTTTGAATGCCTTAAGGAACTAAAGATGTGCCTAACATTAAGTACAGGACTAAACATCCATCCTAATCAGAGTTTTCTTGAAGAGAACATGAGCCTCAGTCTAGAAGTAAGGTATTGAATTTCAAAATAAAAAAGGTACACTTTTTTTTTTTTCTCTCCCCTAGAACACACAGTTTTCTGGTGTCCTGTCACACTTTTAAAGAAGAAATACTGGTAGAAAAGAAGCTGTCCTAAACAACAACATAATAACTCATACCGATGGTGTAAATGTTGAGGGATCTGTCCTAATAAATCAGGAGGATTTAAAAGACAGAGGATCACACAGCTCTAATCTGTATGAAGTAATTGTGTAAGCAAAACTTAGCTGACAGTAACAATGATCCAGAGAATGAGATTGTTCTGATGAGAAAAAAAAAATTAAATATCCGAGATGCAGAAAACCTTTGTCATTAGTAAACAATAGGATGCAATCCACCTGGCTGACTTCTTTGTTAATCTCTGCTTCATTCTCTGTGACATTAATTGTCTGGATTTGACTGGCTGTCATCTATTTCTATTTTGGACAGTTTCCCCGTTAGGTATGTGGCTTGTACAGTAGTTATCAGGCAAAATTGTGATGACATTGGACTGGACTGGCTCTATGAGTCAAATATCACAGAAATTTGTGCATGATGGGTGTTTCCCTCAAGCTACTGGAAACACATGGTAGGAAAAAAAAATCCAGTCCCTTCATTTTATATGTCCTTGTTTTTTCACCTGTGAGCAGTCCATTACCAAAGCATTTGAAAAGGCCTCTTTTCCACTCTTGCCCAATGTGTCCCCAAATTCATTAAGTATAAAAGTGTCTGCTCCACAGCTATAAAGCATGATCACTCATCTCCAGCTGACTGCTGCTCACAGGTATATGTACATCTGTACATATACACATGTACGCCCTTATACAAATATGTACATAGAATGGTTGCAATTTTCACCTGTTGGCCTACAGGAAAAAAACCTAGCAAACTAACAGAGTAATCACGAATAGAAAACTATAGGAAGGACTGAAAACTAAATCTTGACACTGAAATTAAGAGATGGCGTTCATATTTGAACACAGACAGAGAAATGAAGCTTGAGGCACAAACCTGGAACAAATCACACCATGACAGTAACATACAGAGGACAAGACTGTGCATCTGAAAACGTGGAAAAGAAACATGCTGTGTCTGGGCAGGCAAGTGTTTGAAAGTACAACAAACGTAGCTCTGATTCATTCTGTGTAAGTTTGTAGGTAGAGGGGTTAATTTGTTTCTAGGAATTGTATCATGTGTTCACAATTTGTAATCCACAGTTTAACATCGCTCTACAGCTCTTTGTATTCTGATATTTTACTCATCTGAACTCCTGGATCCTCTTCTGTACACATTGCAGTTTTGCCTTTCATGGGATACAATAGAAAAAGAGTGTTTTAATCTTATTGTTAATAAATAGGCTGTTCTTTGCTCTGGAGATTATATATAGACATAAAAATTGAAATTAACTGTTCACAACCTGAAAGTACTGTTGCTTTGGAATGATATTATATGAATGTTATTTTGAGTAGAATATTAAATATCACCTTAAATGGCATCAAATCAGCCCTAAATAGACATTTCCCACTATGAAAACAATGAAATGAGTTTTACCATATCTGGATAGAGCATATAAACATTGTCAACTGTTCAATGAGGATAAAAGGAAAAATGATTTGGACATTTCACTGCTTCCTCGTTTTCTCCTCGTTAGACCAGTCTCTTCCAGCAGTGTTTCTTCTTGGCAATTTCTGTGCTGTTCTATCCAGTTCTTAAAAGAAACACATGTTCTGTGTGTGGGGTACGTGTCAAGTGGAGAGGAGTGGAAAGCTGCAGTAGCCTTCATGCAGGGAGCCAATGTCTTTCAGAGACATGTTGCTGTTTTTGGAAGTGGCTTCATCTGTCATGAGGTAAATTATTTAAAGATTAAATGTTTGACTACACATATAAATAAATCTGGCATTTCCCCTTCATTGGAACAGACCTGTAATGCTCTACTTTAGCCCTCTGCTTCTTAAAGGCAGAAGTAGTAGTCTATTTAGAAAGTCGAAAGCAATTGAGTAATTAGGAGATAGCCCACTCACCAGATAATCTACTTTCTAACTGAAGTGTTTGAAAGTTGAATTAGACTAGAATAATTCAGCTAAGTGACTGCATGGTAGGAAGGAAGAGTCATGAACACACTTTAGAAACTCAGCTTTACATAGAGATCCTTATATGAATCAGTTGAGCTGCCACAGAAGTTAGTAGAAAATTCATGGTTTGGCACCTATCTCTACATCCAGTAGCCAAACCTGGACAGAGCACATCCAAACATGAATTGTGGAAATAAATAGATAAATAGCTGGAAACTAAATTGAGCCGGCTGCCAAAGATGGGAAATAATCAACTTTGTGGTTTACATAAAATTACATATTTCAGGTCAGTTTGTTTTCAGATAATAGAAACTTCATTTCTTTCCTCTATGAAGTAAAATGGATACAATTGAGATATGTGCTGCTGTAAAATCACAGGTGGCACTTACCCGCCAAAAAGAGCACCATAGCTCTCCCAGTGCCTTTATCCAGTGAGTCTGTCTTCAAGCTAATTTAGGTTTTTCTAGAACTGATGAACATTTGTAATTGCAAAAGTTTGCCCTTTTTCTTGATGACTCTGTCTGTCAAGTTTTAGCACTGATACCCTGCTTATGGATCACAAGAGGAACACTATTTGCTGATTGCTTCAAGATACATCACAGGGTCGATGAAATTTTATAAATGCGGAAGTGTTCCAAGGTAAAAACCGTTATTTCTAAGGGACATCCATATGAGTTTTGAAGGAAAATGCCACATACATCAAATGATATCTGCAGTGGCAGAATTCATTGCAGAAGTGCTGAGATAAAACCAAAATTATCAGCATAAAAATGTATTGACAAGTGTTTGAAGAAAAAGGAGATATTTTCCTCTGCTATAATAATGAAATGCAATATAATCTGCAAACATGATCTGTTTTTTTTCATATCTGTTTCTAAGGGTCCTTCCTGCAAATACTGAGCTCTCATGCTGACTCACCCTCCTATCAAACAGATGGATTTATTCACTTCCAGGAATGTGAGAGAATGAGGTTGTTTCTGAAGCCAGATGGATGTAAAGGCAGAAACAACAGCAAGAGAGAAAGTTGGTGTTGCACTTTACAGTTTCTTTTCTACTTCCAAGAGAGCATAAATGGCAAATCCAAAGAAAGGGGCAACTTAGCATAGATTCAACAAGGGCATCATATGAGAAAAACCCTTCTCCTTACATGGCTGCTCTCATATGCACATTCTTCAGACAAGCTGTACTTCACTTGCCTACAATTTGCTTAAGTGATGGAATTCCTTACTTGTCCACAAGTGAGGATTTGCCTGGAGGATCCTTTGGATGCACTTACACTATTGCCAAGTAAGCTCACAGCCAAAAGATTAGCATTAGCAGAGTTTCTCCCATACTAACAGTTCATCTTCTCATTTTCCCCATATGGTATTCTGATATCTACACAGCTTTTCTGCTCCAACAGCAAAATCTTGTTTGACAGCATATGAGTGTTGGATTGCGAGAAGGGATTCCTCCGTACTAGAGTAGTGAAATAAAAGAGTTTTGCTAGGCATTTCATATTGCTGTTAAGAAGACTGAGCAATTACAGACAGCTCTGTTTTTGAAAATCTTCAGAGAGATGGAAAATTTTTAAGAGAAATAATAGAAAGAATGGAATCTGATTTCTGAATTCCAGAAGACAAACACCAAATCTGTTCATTACTTAGCAATATGACCTTATTTAAACATTGTTTCTCACTGCATGGCTTTGTTTGTTGATTTTTTTTTAGTATATTGATCTCAAGGAAACATTTTTTTCCCCATGGTGTCTGTTCAGCATGTGCTTTTTATGTAATCTGGACTCTACAAACTTTGTAAAGAATGGAGCCAAGCTGAATGACTTTCTCAGAAAATAAAACTTGATGGAATATTTTATGACAGTTTTTCACTGTAATGGAAGCCTGGTGTGCTCCACAGTGCAGCATTTGGCACATGTGAATAATGAAGCATAAGAGGGATTACCTGCTACTAATTTTATGAAAGCACCCTGGCACTAAGAGCAATGCTGCTATCACCAAACTTCAAGGGTAACAGCAGACTAAATTGAAGCACTCATTCCTTTTTAGAAGGAAAAACTTTTCTGGTAAAGATATGTTTTAAGTCGAATGATTATTATGGAGAAATGAGGGGAAACGTTTTCATGTTCAGAGCTGAAAATGCTGCTTAAAAAGCAATGTTTTTGAAGAAGTTCAGGCATTGGTCAGGTACAAGTGCTTTGGGCATTCATTTACTAAGGCATTATAGCAAAATAGAAGTAAAATTTGTCTCAGATAGATGAATTTTAGTACTATAAAGACATTGATAAGGGAGTATTCTAACTCAGAACACTTCTGTCTGCAGGAAGATTTTATTCTTGGTTTTTACCTTGGGGCATTTGTTTCAATTTTGTTGCTTTCAACAGAATTGCTCGTGTGAGTCTAGGTTATTCACATGCCTTGGAGTTATTGGTCTCACCTAAACTTTGCAATCAGCAACAAAGGTTCTGATATAGTTGACTGCTCATAGAACTGTGAATCTGAAAGTTCATAAGAACATAAAAATATTTTACACATAGCAGAGGATCTTCTGATATATTTATGAAGCTAGAAATTGAAACTCATGTTCATTAATATATTCTTGGGAGACAGGTACTCTCATGTTAAAGAAAATCACCCTAAGTACTATTCTGCCTCTTTGAGTGTCTAAATATGCTGACCCACAGCCTGAAATCAAGAAGATATGTAAGTGCTATCAGGAATAAGTATGATTTTTAATTCTGTCTGGTTGGAAAGTGGTGAAAAATATTAACTATCTTGTAAGCAATGAAGATGAGAAAAAGTGCTCATGGATTCAAACATTTAAATGAACAATACAACACTGATTAAAAAGTTATTTAGTATTTTGTTTAATAAGGCTTATTGGGGCTGGTTACATTTTTATTATATTGATTTTCCTTATGTTTAGGTAACAGTGGATAGATGGCTAAAACAACTGTTAGGTTGTCTGGGAGGAGTTTGTAGAACAGTATTCAGCAATGAACAGAACATTCTGGCATTTCTAGCTCAGAAAGGAAGGTCCAGTTTCTCATATCTAGAGGAATATCTTTGCTGACTTCCAGTTTCCTTTTTACTAATGTTGGTTTGCCATAGAAAAACACATTTAATTATGAATGTAGAACTCCATACTATATAAGAACCCTCCCTTCTTGGCAAATAAAAACTGGCAATTGCTCACACAAAAAAACCCCCAAGCAAATAAATGACAAAAACAAAACAAGCAAATGAAAACTTCCAGGATGACAAGTCTTTCAACATACTTTTTAAAAAAAATGTAGAGGTTTTTTGTTGTTTTTGTTGTTTGCTTGCTTTTGTTTTTTAATTCTGGATCTGAAGTGATGGCTCTAATCTCCTGAAACACTTCCTTTTTTTTAAGTGCTTTTCTCATATTAGAGTGAGATAAAAAGAAATTCTTCAAATTTGTATAGTTTCCAAAAGTGAAGATCCTGTTTCAAGTTACTCCATATTTTTAGTTTTGCTCACCACAATGACTGATTTTTTAGTTAAGGTTACATCTGCCAGTCTGGAAGTTCTCCAAACATCAAAGATAGTTTGGTAATTTGTGTTGCAAACACTTTCAGTTGACATCCCAGAAGTTTTGTGACACTGCTGCATGTGAAGAGGTCTCTCAGCTTTCCTTTTCTGCTGTGTGTGTGAATTTGATGCAGAGAGAACTCTTGAGGAATGGGATGTCCATCAAGCGGCTTCTCATCTTCCTAGTCCCTGAAAAAAATCTTTCTGAATCAAGATTCTTTTATTTGAATGTAATAACAAGAGAAAAGGGGAGCAATATCATGCTATGATTCTCTAAGTCTAAACTCCTGGAGAGGAAGTAATTCCTACAGCCACAATATTTTAAATACAAAGGAATAATATAAATTGTTTTGATATGTGCTTTATTATATAAAGAGTTCATATAGCTCAACCTAGTTAATGTGATTTCAAAGTAGATCTAAAACAACAACATAGACTTGACCAGCTGTTGTCAACAGTTTCCGATTTAGTTTTATCTCTATCTCTTTACATATGCAATGTTTTGTAGGACTTAATCAAGGCACATTGAAACCATTCAACATACCCATTCTCATCAATACCTTACTACCAATTCTCTTAAATTTTAATTAAATGGTTTCCAAATTAATAATAGTACTTAGTTGTTACATAGGAAAATCATCCTGGTTCCTGCAAATTTTAGCATGAATCTCAGAGCACTGCAATTGTGGCAGGCAGAAAAACAACCATGATCAACAAACAGGCTCTCACCCAGGATTTTGAAATATACTTAGTTAATTATGTTCACAAAATACTGAACAACAGAAAGCAAGAGAGAAAAGTTATTTAGATCTCAATCACAACCCCCTTTAGTAGTTCTTTTCATTGCCAATAATGTTGCATTTACATGGTTTTTAGCAGTTATTGGCATTTGAGCACTTTTCTGAGCATGATCTGATGTTCCATTGCTTTAAAATAATTAATACTGCCTTACGAAGCAGATAAATCACAATGGTCACTCATGATAGATAGAAAATGTGGCTTCATTTTTGTGGTATTTTAGATTTCTGCTTAATAAAAGGGAATTGTGACTGGTGAATAAAACCATAAAAAGCAGACATAAAACCTGTCATAAATCCAAAAATTTTCTACCTAAATCTACATCCTTAATAATTTCAGAAGCTTCTTCCCCTCGACCCCAACACTACTTCTATTTTTTTTTTTTTTGTCCAGGATTTGAAGCAGATAACCATGAGATCTTGCTGAAATAACAATTGTCCTTATTATTGAGGTTTAGAAGCAAGCAAAATCTTGTAAGAAAATTTCTGTTCATTAACTGTTTTCTATTTTGCTTGGATTTGTTTTTTAAGAAACAGCAATATAAAGGGACAGTATTACCTTTCAGATGAATACTAGAACACTTTTGCTACATGTCTAAAAAGCATCTTGAGAGAACCTATTTGAAATGTATCCTCTGTGGCGGGTGTCACACAAATGTTACTTTGAACCATAAAGGATATAATATACTGTATAAAATAGATGATTCTTTTTTTCCTCTTTTTTCTTCCAAGTCCAAACCCACTGCATCTCACTTCTTATCTGCTCACATTTAAGTCTAGTATCTTGCCAGGCAGCTGTCACTTCTTACAGCTGCTTTGAGAGAGCTGTGTCAGTATAGGACTGGGCACAAGCCTGCTGTGATATATAGCAGCAGCAGCCTGTTGGCAGAATTCATTTGACTTAACTTGCACCATCTAAAAGGTTAGGCCTGTCTTCAGCCTTGTCTTCCAGGAACCCATACTGTCTTTGGAGACAAGTACAGATCTCTAGTAAGTGATTTATCTAGTACCAAAGTGAGCATTATATAACTGTGGAGAAACATACTCCCTTCCTTTCAGCTGCAGGGAGAACACAGGCTGCTGCTTAAACTGGTAGCATTACTTTTATATCACTGAAGATGGAACAGATATAGGCTTCTCTCTTATTCAAATGGCTAGGGAATATATTGGCCATTCTCGTTCAGAAGCGAGTCTTTGTCAGTAATTTCTGGGTTAATGCATCAATTCATAGTCTGTTTATATTGTATTAATTATAAGCCCTTACCATACGTGGTCGTACAGGAGAAAGTAATGTTGCCTTTGGCTTCCTTGCATAGAAACAGTGACAGTGAGCTCTGAGCAGACCACAGCTCCTTCTCTTACAGAGGGAAGGGGATTTTTGTTGTCTTTTCCATAAATTGAAGCAGCAATGTAGCCCATGAGACCCTTCCATCTTTCTGATTGATGAGTAGAACAATGTTTCAGCTGTATTGATCTCCTTTATCTGTTAAATATGAGTATGTGGATCAGGGAAATGTTGTAGGTGAAGAGTGAGGAATGAACAGGACTTGCTTTGTATACTAGATGATGAAAAGATGGAGCCAGAAATTCTTACAAGCTTATTGTATGTGTGGTGGTTTAAGACCACTTTTTATAGTCTAGGGGCAGGTTCAATAAAGGTGACAGAAAACTGAACAGAGTTTGCAGCAGGTGAACAGTTTATTACAGGGGGTTTAAATTAGGGAAGGAGGGATACCCCAAAGGGGTCCCAAAATTATACAGAAAAACACTTGACACACAGGAAAGAAAAAAAAAAAAACACAAAAGGGAAAAGAAAAAAAAGAAAAAAAAAGAAAGGGAATCGCTCTCTCTCAGCTAGATGGCTAGCTGAAGAAAACCGGGGGGAAGGGTGGGGAAGGCTGTCTCTCTCCCTTCCCTCTGTGCTGGAAGGACTCCCCTGCTTTTGAAATTCTTTGAAAAACACAAAAAGAAGTGAAAACAACTCCTTCCCACCACCTCCCTGAACGGTTACTTGCTTGCCGAGAGGAATGGGTGGAAATTACGCCGTGAGGACTTGCGGGCTCTGAGGACCGGAGCTGTGCGTTTCCCCTTCGGGCAGCCCAAGCCCGGGGAAGGCTGTTGCCCTCAGCTTTTAAGCCTTCTTGTTCTCGCGTGGATCTCGTTGCCTTCTTCCAGGCCAAACCGTCTCTTTATTGGTGAGTGGAGCTGAGCCCCGCCTTGTTTTGCAGTGTTTTCCCGCTGAGAAACCACGAGTTTCGGGTCCCATGTGCCATCTTTGTATTCACGGCTGCAGCAGCTTGGGGACGTCCTGGCGCCAACACGGTGCTGGGGCTGGGCCCCGCCGCCGTCAAACAGCAGCCGCTGCGCTCACGTCCCCGGGCGGGGCTGGTACAGGGCTGCCGCGCCGGCACTCGCAGCACCTCTTTGTCTGCAAGCCGACAGCCGCTGGGCGCACACCCACTGTGCTGTCCCGCCAACGCTCCGGGGCTTCCCCCCACGGCAGTGCCCTCAGGCCGCCGCCCGCACCACCTGATCTGGGACTGAGGGACCCCCTCGCGCAGCCTGAGATGGCCCCGGGCTGCGTG
>VXBA01003153.1:184422-201445 GCA_013399895.1 Serilophus lunatus
AAGCCGACAGCCGCTGGGCGCACACCCACTGTGCTGTCCCGCCAACGCTCCGGGGCTTCCCCCCACGGCAGTGCCCTCAGGCCGCCGCCCGCACCACCTGATCTGGGACTGAGGGACCCCCTCGCGCAGCCTGAGATGGCCCCGGGCTGCGTGTCGCTGGCCCGCGCTCCCGGGGGGAAACAAGAAGCCGTGCAGGGAAGGGGAAGCAGACGGGAACGGGGCCATCCTGGCTCTGGGACCAAGGGAGCCCATGCGGCACGAGACAGCCCTGGGGCCANCCCTCCAAAGCCCTTTTCAAACGGCTACAGTATGCTATTCCTTGTTACAAATTTGGAACAACGGGGAACCCAATTTTCATTTTGTAGTGTGCTAGGAGCTGAGGCAAGTATGGACTAGGCCCATGTTTTGGTTATTCTGAAGGTTAAGGAGAGGTTTACTGAGCAGGAGCAATGCACGCAGAGGATCTGAGCCAAATTAAGGAGTTGATTACAGGTCTGTTTGCTTCAGAAATCTTTAGAGCTGTTTCTTTGAGATTAAGTCATTCCTGTTTATCCGTGCAATGCTCAGAAGGACAAAGAGGGAGCTGTGAATACTGCACAATACACTCCTTGTACAGTGCAGACAGGTAGGTCCCAGTTAATTATTTCTGTCTTGCACTGACACATCAAAACACTCTGTTACAAGTTCCCCTTTTCTCTTCCCCCACCCTTTTCAAAAATCTAGGGCCACTCTTTATTTTAAAAGGTTTGAGGATGGCATTTTAGGAGTGGTTATTGTGATCATCTGTGACAGCCTGTAGCCTGCTTAAGGCTTTGCAGTTTAAGTCCATCAACAATATTTTATGACTGCATCTGCAGTTACTGTTAGCTGAACAATATTTAATTCCTTGACTCACAAACTGGTCAACAAAAACTCATTCGCAGGTCCCATTCTGCTTCCAGTGGAGCTTGCAGCTTGCTTTTGCATTTGTTCTGCTGCTGGAAATCAGGGTTTACTGTAACATGTCCAATGCTGATGAGCAATAAAGTCATAAAAGAATTAGAAAAGTTGACAAACAGATTAAATCCTTGTCTGATACACAGGTTATTTAAGAGAAAGCAATTGGCTTAATTTCCACTTGAAGAGACATCTTGTTCTTTCTTGTTAAAATATCTGCTGGCCTATGCAGGGATACCCCTTTCCCCCATCATCTAAGGGTGATACCAATCCTTAATTTAAAAATATATGCCATTACATCTCACTTTAAGTATCAACTTAATGTTAAAAAAAATTAGAATGTGCTAAAGTTTAAGGTTACACCCATATTAATATTTCCTAAACTATGACATTATTTGGAAGTTACAGACTTTTGCTCTTTTTCAAACTTAATATTAGAATTTATTCTATTGCAGTTGACTTTTAAGTATAACTTAAATGGAAAACAGAAAGTCCATCTTTAGAAGCTCTTTGTGACAAACAAAACAACAGAGACCTTCAAAAGGTTTTCTAGTCCAGTAGCTACCAACTGATGGACCTCAGGACATAAGAAATGGTCCATAAATAATTCAGAAATACCCCAGCCCTCCTCATAAAATCAGGCATTTAAATTAAATAGGAAAATTAAAAATAATAAAGGCTCAAATCTCAACTTTTTCTAATTATAAATGAAGATAAATATTGAAAAACCATACAAGATGCTCTATGGTTTTATGTGAAAAAATATTACACAGATCTTAAATGCTTTCGAGAACATTTATGTGATTGTCACTTGATGAAAGGCATCAAGCTATGACCTTTTATTGCCTAACTTAAAGATCTCCAGTGATGGGTTCTCCACAAATTCTCTGATCAGTCTGTGCCAATGATTTAGCATTTCCTAATGGGTGTAAGATATAGTTCTTACTCCAACTTGGCTCCACCTCTTTTTGTTCTCTGTTTTACAGATGTGGAGAACAGGTTATTCACTCCCCTTTAGCAGCAGCCAGAAGTGAACACAAGATTTAAATTACTAATGTGACAAGAAATGCCCACTTATATACTCTTATCTTGCATCTCATAAGGCAACTGCTCACATTGGTTTTGGTGGGCCTGCAGATGTGATAGAAGATAAAAATCTTAAAACTTGTTTGACTAGAAATTATATATTCACAAAGAAAGAATCTGCTGTCTTTGTAGAAGGATTCACATTTGTTTGGAGACAAGAAAAATGGTCTCAAATATATTCATTTAAAACTTTTTAGCACCACTACTGTGTTGCCTCTGGCAATATTCTTATGATGTATATATATATCTATTTCAAATTACTTTCTCTTCCTTCTAATTGTGTCCTACAGATTTTTATGCTAGGTAATTGCTTCTCTAGATTCTTTAAAAATTGTCAAGTTATGTCTAAAAATACGTTTAATTGCAAATTTTCAGAAACCTTGCTTGTTGTTTCAAAATTAATCACTAGAATCAGGGAACTAATTCGAATGATGATTGCTATTTTAATAGGTGATTATTTTTAGCTAAATCTAAAATGTAAAAAGGCTTTATGGTTTGGTGGAACTTTAAGTGAGTACAAAACTGTAATACATCTACCAAGCACAGATAACAGATTATCTTAATTCAAATTATGAAGGTATTTATAGAAGAGACCAGCAAGTGGCAGTACATGTTGTGCATAAATCATGAATGATAAGACTGAAATCTTTAAAATGAAATTAAATAGACAGTCAAACAGACTTTCATGTACAGTCTTATTCATTTTAAATGTCTGCCAAAAATTGTAAATGCTTCCTTCCACATGACCTTATTTATTTTCCTGGAAATAATAAGTATCTCTCAATTTTAGGAAAGAAAGGAAACTACTCTCCTGTAACTACTGGGATATATTTGTGTCTCAGTTAATCAAAATGTATATACTTTATGCCTAATGTTGGCTCAGAGTGGAAAATGGAATTTTCCAGTGACCGTAGTGTTATGAATTGCCATGACTTATAACATATTCCAATAAATAATCACTGCCTATGGGTAGTGTATTGTAATGGATGTACAATGCCTACTCTAATGGTCTTTGACCCTGGTATCTTTTATGTGAACTCCATTTTATGCAGTTTATTTTCATAGGTGAAACGTTAGAAGAAACCATAATATTTACTATTACAGATTTGTTCAAAGTCAATATCATATATTGCCAGGCAACATCCAGCACAGAAAAAAAAAAAGAAAAAGAAAAAGAAAAAGAAAAAGAAAAAGAAAAAGAAAAAGAAAAAGAAAAAGAAAAAGAAAAAGAAAAAGAAAAAGAAAAAGAAAAAGAAAAAAAAAGAAAAAGAAAAAGAAAAAGAAAAAGAAAAAAAAAAA
Source organism: Serilophus lunatus (assembly GCA_013399895.1). Taxonomy (NCBI): domain Eukaryota; kingdom Metazoa; phylum Chordata; class Aves; order Passeriformes; family Eurylaimidae; genus Serilophus; species Serilophus lunatus. The sequence continues at coordinate 187,744 of VXBA01003153.1, forward strand.
GAAAGAAAAAGAAAAAGAAAAAGAAAAAGAAAAAGAAAAAGAAAAAGAAAAAGAAAAAGAAAAAGAAAAAGAAAAAGAGAAAAAGAAAAGTGTGTTGCCTTCATTCAGTGAGTTCACTAAAAGAACAAATATTAAATGTGTGTGTTTCAATAAAATACTCCTTTGAAATTCCCAGTTATACTGGTAAAGTGTTATAAATGAAAGTATGGTTTTTCTTCTCTAGAAATATTTAGATTAATGTACTGTATGACTATAATGACTGATATCCTCTGAAGTGAAAATAATCTCCATACCCTAAAGATGAATATGGAAAGAAATAACAGAGGAAGCCAGTGGTGTTTTGCAAGAGATCATTTCTGACCCAGAGATACAACCACTATGGGTGAAGGAGGAATATTAGTACTAGAGCCCTCTTAACCCTTTCCCTCTCTGTATAGGATATTAACCAGACCGCTGAATACTGTTCCTTGTCAGTCTCAGTGTTGGCACATTTATAGATTGTGTGTTGAATGACATTGTCAGTCTTTACCATGTAGCTTTCTTGGAGAGCCACAGAAATTGCTTTCCTTTTGTATCTCTGCTTCTGAGGTTGCTATGCATGATGGCTCCACTTGTCTCCTTCATAAGACAAGGCTGTTCAAGCAGCATGCCGTGACATTTGCTAGTGAAACGCAGTTGGAGTTGCCTGAAAAAAACGTGAACCAAATTTTTTTGAATTTCAGAAAAAGTTTCTGCATGTTTAAGTTACATTTGCAAGAAACAGTGGGTGGTGTCATTCTCTGATGCAGCAGCCCAGAATGGAAGGAATAAGTTTGATTGAAGGAAAGTTAAGATTCCTTTTCTGAATTATAGATTTTATCTCCCTCTTTTCCTTCAGAACTGTGTCTTCTATGCCTTAGCATATTTTTAAGTGCAGTCTCAGGCTCTCCTTCTCAGGTTGTTCACTTTTTCTTGGAATGACTTTTGAGAGAAGAAACAACCGCAGCTTTTCATATCACAAATGGAAATCATTAGGCTGAGAGGGTCATTCTTACTTGCTCTCTGAATAAAAATTTATCTCATGCAAAATGAAAAATACCCAGCAGGAGGGACCAAGAGACATTCTCTGTGCTGAATATACTCATGTACTGGGTATATGCATTTTCTCTGTACATTTAAAGATTTTAAATCTTTGCTTCACAAGCTCTTAGTAGATGATTCCAAGAACCAGGTGACGGGTGTTGGATTTGGGAGCAAATTTGCTTTCTGAGTTCTATTGTAGGTATTCCACTTGTGACACAAGATACTTACAGAAGTATGAAGGTATGCCTATGAAGTACAAATCATTAAAACACAGACAACAGGACAAGGAAGTTCTATACTGAAATCTTCTGTACTGGTCTGGCTGAGAAGATAAGGAGTTTTTCTGTAATATAAAACCTCATTGTTAGCAGATGAGACAGTTAAGGCTGCCTTTCTCTTCTGATGCATAGGAGATTTTTCTCCACAAAGGGATGGAAAATTTTCCATAAGCCTGTTTCTTAACCTGTCTCTTAGCATCTACCATTCCATGGGATTACTATTCCTTATGCGCAGAACATTGTACTTCTATTTTTGAACCTCACACAGTTTCTGTTAGCCTGGTTCCAAGGTTTATCAAGACCTTCTGAACTGAATGTATGTTGTGGTTGATGAGACTTTTCATCCCAGGGCTGTGTCGTATTCACACCAGAATGTACTTCCGAATTCAAGGTACCGAGAATTTCTGAAACCCTGGTATCTTACTATTCTCAACTTAGTTATGAAAACTAAATAGCCTGAAAAACTGAGAGAAGGCTGTCTTGAACCATATTTTATAGTATCTCCCTCAGAAGAGAAGATATAATTTCATTCCTATGTAATCCATGAGAAAAGCTAAGATTTCCCATTTAACTCAGATTTCCAATCTTTTACTCAAATTTGAGCTCCCTAATCAAAGGGCTGTTCTATAAAATGTTGGCAATATCATGCAGTTAAGTGTATTCAGAGTATTTCTAATCATATAGACTTCTCAGAGACTGACTTTAAGGTCCCATAAGGAAAAAACCTCAAGGAAGAAATCTAGATGATCGAGTCAAGCATTAAGTAGAATTTTACTTATTTGCATGCATATTTACCTCCATATCTGGTTGTTGCTCCCTTTCAGAGTCTAAAAAAGTTAAAAGTGGTTTGGCCTTTATCTTCAAAATCTGGGTCTTTGAATGCCTCCTCAGTTGCACTTCTGTTACCTGAGTCTTAAAATAGAATCATTGCCTAGGAACCTTCTCAGATTGAATTTTAATGTTATATCAGCAAATCCCTAAAGAAATTCCCCTTCTTTTTCTGGAGCTGTGCAGACATTTACCTACTCCTGCTTCAGACTTTGCCTAAAAGACAAGATCTAGTCTGTGATGACTATATTTAATGGGTTAAAAAATGTCAATGCAAATAAGATTCAGACAATACTGATGCAACTGTACCTAGAGGTTTACCATGGCCCTAGCTACAAAACACTGGGTAATCAGTTACCATGGCTGTAATATCATAGTGAGGATTCCAGACTTTGGGAACAGAAGATTTACAACACCATATAAATTCTTCTGCACTTGCTCTTGCTTTTGTTTCCTTTTAGAAAGGCAAAGGAATCCCCTGAGTGTGTGGTAACTGGCAATGCTCATTTTGGGATAAATTGTAGATGATATATCCAGGTGGTGTTTTCCAATTCAAAGCTGAGGTCAGTAAAAAGCGATGGAAAATGTTAGCAAAGTCTTGGCCAGTTCTCTCTGTACATTTACAAATCTGAATGCGACTTTCCTACTCTTACAATATCTTCTTTGTTATTCCTTGCCCAGTCTTTAACCACCCTCTTATTACATGGAAAGGAAGATTAAAAGGAGAATATAGCCTCCAGTTATTTTCCTCTGAAGTAGTGATGTAATAGGGAGAAAAAAGATCCAAACAATGTGGAGCAGAGTGAAGCAGAAATGGAACAACTAAGCAATACAAGTATAATTTCTCTGTTCAGACTACTTCCACAAGAAAAAGATGGGTTAAAATGTTTCAAACTAACCACATCAAATAGGGACAGCATACAAAAAAAAAATTCATGAAATATAGTAAACAATATTCATATCCAGAATTTAAACTTTCTGAGACAGTAATGATAAAGCTATGTGATTACATTTAATTTCCTTCTTTTTCAGTTTAAAACAAACTGTGCCTTTCTCTTCAATGTTGAATTCTCCCAATACTGCAATTTGGTGGACAAGAAACAAAAATGTTTAGCAGAGAGTGCTTTCATGAATGAGAAACCCAACAACTATGTTCTACTATAACAGGAAAAATAGGAAGCCATAAATACAATTGCCGATGCTAACAGAACTGCACAAGCAGCTCCCTGTGCCTGTGCTCATCTCATTCTTGCAGTACACAACAATCGTTACCTGAACTCTCAATTGGCAATAAACTGAAACTTTTTCATCAAGTGTATTCGACACAAAAACTATGAATGCAAGGTAAAACCACAATCAATTCAAAACAAATAAAAAGCCGACAAAAATATATTTTAGGTCAACATGCAACAACTAGAGTTTGCTGTTTTCAACAGAAAGAAAGATAAACACCTAGGAAAAGTAAATTGCTGAAGGACAGGAAAAAAAAGTTATTCTGAGCCTCTAAATATAGAAATCTTTCCTGTGTTTTTTTTTATAAAAGATATGACCAGCTGCAAGAATCATCCAGATCAGCACATTTTTTTACGATATCTTGACCTTTTTCCTTATATTGAACACAAATCCCAAAGCAGAAGGGATCTGTATCCTTGCACAGGTCCAATAAAACTAATCATAAACTTATAAAGCCAAATGGTAGTAAAAAACCAATTAATTATTGATACACCAAGGGTCCTAAAGAATATTAACTTCAATGGCTACTGCACAACAATCTCTTTTTGTCTACGAGAATGAAGATGTATTGAAACAACATTATTAGTTTCAGTTCACTCGTATATATATTTTGATTTGTCTTTGCTTGTGTTGTGCTAGTATATATGTTCTTAGCTGAGAATGGACATAACAAGAAAAGGTAGGAAGAAACAGAAGAATAAATTCATGAGGAGATGCTCACATGTAAGGGTTTCAGCAAAGGGACTTTTATGATGACCCAAATGTTTCAAACATTTTGTTCCACATTGTCACTTTTTATTCATGTTAGTTGGCTGTTCTATATCATGTTAATTCTTATTCAAGAGGGTTTTTTGGGTTAGAATCAGAATTCTAAACCTTCATCTGGAAGAATATCCCATTTAAGAATTAACTTGAAAAAATGATTTTTTTATGCTCTTGAAATTAAACAAACATCAAATATTTATTAAATACCCTTGAGATACTGGCAACTAATAAAGAATACTTTTTTCTATTTATTTTCCTTTATAATCTCCTCTAAGGGCTTCTAAAATATTGTTACACTTATTTCAGACATAATATAGGCCTCCTAGCAAAGATTCACACATCATTAAAGGTGTGTACATATACCAATATAAACCACGTACCTCCAGGTCAGTAGAAAACATAGTCCATTGTTGTATATTTCTACAGAATTTTCAAGAAGAAACTCCAAACTAAGCAAGAACTTTCCCATCCTGCACTTGCAGATGTGATTAATTCTAGATTTATGAGTTTTAGAGTTCTACTAACAAGAAAATCACATCTGTAACCACATCTGTTGATTTTGCTCTCAGAGGATAGAAGCAGAAGAATTGAAGCAGCAGAAATAACACCTAAATCCCAGGAAATCATAGGCCTTCCTGTCCATAGACCTACGTAAATGGGTAAGCTGCAACTCTCAGACTGCAGCAATCTTTCAGAGTACTGGATTTGCTTTATTCTAGCATATGTCAAGCTAATTTATAAAATTTATTTACATGTCTTCACATGTTTAAGCATTGTGGGAAATATGCTTTTTAATCTAGAAGGTAAAATTAATGCTACAGCTATAAGCTACATAAGAACACGTCAATTTTTAAAGCCCGTATTTGCCCCTCCTCCAGAGTTGTACATTCCAAAAAAATGGCATCTGCATACCTTAAAAAAAATTGAGCATATGCTTATATGACAAATATATTTCAAAACAAAAATATGATTCCTCACAAAAATGTTCTAGAAATTAAGGCAGTAGAAGAGATGAGCTATAAAATATCACATTTCCTGAAGAAGGACTAAGACACACTAACAAGGCAAAAGAAGTTAAAATATACTAAGAATGTCAAAAGGAGGAGAAAAAGATAATTACTCAAGTGGTTACAGTAAATAACAAGTAATATTTCACGTATATGAAGAATAAGAATTCAATGAATGAGAACCTACTAAGGGACAGCAAACACAATTTATTAAAGAACATTCAGTTGAGAGCAAGATTAATAATTTTCCCCATTGTTCACTAGGAGGATAAAGAGATGAAAAGATCATACCAGAAACCAACATATTATTGCCAAAGGGAGAAGGAAGATATACTGGTGTTAAGAAATATACGTGTTGAAGGAATCGGTTTTCTCCGGATCAGTGGTGCCTTTGTCAGTAAACTATGAGAAGAGTAAAAGACACACATAATTGTACGGGAAGACACTCAACTTCATTAGTACTCACTTGAATTGAAGAACTTTATGCCATGTTTAAAATGTCAATTTTTGAAGTACATCAGAACGTAATGTTTCTTTACCTGTAAACACAACTTTTCCTTCTTGTATTCAATTCTCTGCAAATTTTCCTATCTTTCTAAACATTAATTTCTTTACATATTATAAACATATCTTGTCAGTGGGTAGTAGAAATAAAAGATGAAAAACCTTTCTATTTTGCCAAATGCCAAAGGAGTTTTAGTAATTAAACCCCATTAAGTGGTCATTTAGATGTTAGCATTTTGCAGTGAAGAAAGATACAGGGACTTAAGTAGGCATAAATTTAAATTCTTATCCTTTCTCTTTTTTTTTTTTTNCCCTATAAACCTCAAATTATCCGGATATATTGACTTCTAGACATATATTGACTGCTTGTTGGATTTCTTGTGTATAATATGAGTGTTCTGAATTTCTGCAGACACTACAGTTATGTTTGCTTTTCCGGAATGTTATTTAAAGTGACTGACGTGATATAGAACACACACATTTCAGTTAGGTAGGAATATAAGTGGAAAACAAAGCCTGATCAGGTACTTCAAATAGTATCTCAAATCTTATTCTCAGGGGTACATACACATCAGTTCACACCGAACATGCATGTCAGGCAGGTGCCCATAGAAATCTTACATAGGTACTTCAATACTTGGAAAATTTAATAAAAAATCATAATGGTGCACAGCCAACTATCTGTGGAAATTCCACAAATAGCTGAATGCAGATTGTTGCAAACTGGGGTTTTGCCTTTCTTTGAAAAAAAACATTGCCCAAAAACCTAAATTCTGTGATGAAGGCATAAAAAATATATTGAAATCACTACAGGAGGAGATTATAATTATAAGAAATAGTGCAGAAATTGAAATCTGTTTTAGATTGGTATGATATGGAAGCAACACAAACTCTCATTCACCATCTACTGTGTCAGTTGCGAACTTTCATTAATGTCAGCAGTGCAAGATAAAACTCCTGAAGTTTAAAAAACTTCAGTCAATATGTTCCTAGTGATCTATTTGTGCAGATAGCAAACGAGCTTAGATGAGGTGACCACTGAAAAGCCCTGTTATCACCTCTCATCTTTTTTACTCTATAAACCAATGTCATGTGAACAAAGAGTCAACCATAAAATGAAAAAAATTTATGAAAAAAGGAACAGGGAAATCAATAAAAATGTAAGACAGCAATAAAATCAAAATTGCTTAGAAAACGAAAGGCTGGGGAGATATAGTAAATACCTTAAGCACATCAATAAAATGAAATGTATACTTCAAAATAAGAATGAGAATAAACTAAAATGTAAGATTAAAAACATATTTCAAAATCTAGATTTGAAAACTAAAAGTGTTCCTCTATTTTCTGCAAGGACCTTAAAAAGGGGATCAGCTAAATTTAATGAAACTGTAATCTCTGCAAAATACATTCTGTTTTATGTTTGAGGAGTGGGTTTATTTTGGCCTTGAGAAGGTTGGTTTTTGCTGTCTTGTTTGTTTTTATTTGGTTTTCTCATTTAGATTTCATTGCAAGAAATGAGTCTCTAAAAAATTGACATTAAAAAATAAAAGCTGAGTTTCATTTACAGCTTCATACTGCTAAAATCTGGGGCTGTAGAAAAATGACAACACTACAAATCAAGTGCTAGGCCCTGTGAAAATCAAGACAAAATTTTGTCTCCAGAAAAATACTGCTATTTTTATGGTAAAAGTGCAAGACCTGGTAATATTGAAGAGTCTTCAAGGTTTTTTTGATTAGAAAAGTACTCAGTTTAAAATTTCAAATCCTAAAAATAAGCCTGCAGATGGCCTAGGGCTGAAACTGTTGCTGTTGAGTGTTTTAGCCTGTCTCAATATTAGCTGGGTTAGGAACAGGAGACATTTGCATAGACCTGACCTTATTATTTTTAAAGTGTTAGTGCAGAGCTGGAGGAGGCTTAAGATTAAAACAGAGCTTTTCTATTGAAATATATATAAATTATTATAAAATGAACTACCTGTGATACACATGAAAAATAGAGACCATAACTAAATATTAAGGAAGACATAGTAATGGATTTAAATATATTTGCATATAGAATTTTAAAGCAAACTCTTCCAAAAGAAAATATTTGGTAGTGCTTATTTACCAAGAAACCTATGACAAAAATAAGTTATGAACCTGATTAAAGCAGAAGACAATGTCAGAGACAAAACCTCCTCTCTGCTGTACTTGCTGTTTGATACCGGGAATAGCAACAGAAAGGCTTTTCCTTCACATTAGACAGACTGTGCCTTAGCAGAGGGGATGACTAGCTTTGTTCAGGTCAAGGTACTAGAATGAGTTATGGAAGAACGTGCAGTATTTCTGCAGCAGACAGTTATGGAGTTGAGCAAAAAGGCAAAGCTTTCTAGAGCAACAAGAAATGCTGGATGGCTGCAACTGATCTTACACTGAGGAGGCAAATGCATTCTGTGACCCGTCTGGTTTGTTTAAAACAAGAGGCATAGGCACCTGGGACCAGCTCAGGGCAGAGACAAACTGTCTTCAGATTTGACAGAGATTTTCTAAAACAGTTTTCACAATTTCTGTGTTATCCATCTATCAACACTGTATCGTCCTGTGTAGTACAGGGCACGAGGAGAACTAAATGCCATTTGGCACCCAGAAGACCCCTATAAAATGAAAAGAAAAAAATAGCAATAACTATTACAGTCTATTTGCAATGTATTAGTAAAGTCAGACATTTAACTGGGTAAGGTTTATTAGTGTGATATTAGCAAATATCATTAGCTTGTGGGACAGTTTTCATTAAATAATAATGTATACCATATCATCATCAGAAAGGGCCATGACCAGTGAGGTTTATATATTTCAGAAAAAGCCAGAAGTAGAAGAAATCTGTTGTCTTATCCTGTATCAGCAGATTTCCTGCTACATAAAATCTGTGGAGGTATGAGCACTTTCTAGAGAGAATCAGATCAAAATCAATTTCAGGAAAATAAAATATATACATCTTGAATACCATCATAAAATACACAGTATAAATATTTGTTGGTGAGAAACACATTATACTCTACAGTCTGTATTGACATGATTAAATGACAAATTATGAAGGCCTCAGCTGGGAATGTCTATGAATCTCTGGCATTACGACACCCTTCTGCATGAGTTTAAAAATATATATTTAAAGATACACACGAATGTATACATATGTATGTATTTTTAAGAGATATGGGAAGGGGTCTACCCACGCTTGCTGCAAGTGCACTGATGGCTAAAAAGGCCGATGCGGGACAGGCAAGTCCGGTTGCAGAAAGCACATTGGAAAGAATCACAGATCACAGAATCTGTCTCCTTAGGTGGTATTGATGAGGCACGGTTCTTTCTGCGTGGTCTTTTCTCCTCGAGACTGATTCTACGTGCATTCTCAAAGGAGGCAGCAGTGTTATGGATGGACCCATATAAAAGAGTAGGCAGTAGAATGGCTCTGTAGACATTAATCTTTGTTTTTCTTCGGGTGTTTATTGCACCAGACCCTTTCATGAAGTTTTCCAAAGGCTCTGTATGCCTTTGCTAACCTGTTGTTTAACTCTTTATCAATCTTACCATCCGAGGAAATGATACTTCCCAGATAGTTGAACTACTGGACTGACTTATGTTCTGATTTGTCTATGGTGATGTGGGGATGATGGAAGACTTCCTGAGGTGCAGGTTGGTAGAGAACTTCTGTCTTCTTCAAGCTGACTTCTGGCCCAAAAAGCTCAGCAGCCTCTGCAAAGCAGGATGTTAAGTGCTGCAGAGCTGCTTCTTTGTGAGCAATGAGGGAAGCATTGTCACTACCTACTACAGTTAGATATTACAGTACCATTTTCAAATTGAGAATATACAAAGCAATAACCAACCATAGCCACCAAAGAGCCTTTAATTATATCCATCTAAGCAGAAATTAAAGAAGCTGAATTGTGAATAAAGTATGTTAACATGTTCTTGAAATCAAACAAGTAAATCCTGTTCTAGAAACTATAGCAAAATTCTCAGTAGTGCAACGTGTGAAGCAATCCTCCACAGGTGTAGACAGAGCCGCACATTTATACCTCTACATGATGCACAAAAACCAGCAGCAAATCACATTACTTAAAATAATTGCACTCAAGGCAATATTTACAAAGGCAAGTGTCTTTCTAATAAAAAATGATGACGAGTTATGTGCTGATGGCAGAGGCTGAGCAATCTGTCATCTAGGAGGGTAACATTTGGAAGTGTCCTTGTCCCTCTGCTATTTCTTTTTCCTGAGTATATTGGGGGTGGAAGTGGGGGAAAGGGAAACTTTCATACACTTTCAAACTTCTTGAAAAGTTAAACTATAAAGGAATTTAGCTGTGAAAATTAGGAAATGCCATGCACCACATACAAATGATTTTATATTGGAGGTCATTCTTGGTTTTCACTTTTACTGTGAACAGTAGGCAGTGAGTTCATGTGCAGGAAAAGAAGGAACAACATGTCTTTTCACTAATGTATTTTATATGTATGTGTTTAGATACATATATATACACGAATACATATATATATACATATATGCTGTCTTCAGCAGCAAGACAAGATGCCATTTATCTGACTAGATGTGAACACGTTTAATATAGTCACCCTGAGCTCTCCTTGTTGTCATTGAACATCAGGTCAAGAGAATAAGTTGCATCTGAGACACTATTTATCTATCTTAAATTAAATGCTTAAAACATGTTAGATTAATCATGCCTTACAACCAAATTTACTATAAAATGAGCTTACAGTAGTGTTATCTGCACGTAAAAGTGTAATGTTCAGTTAGAAAAATCCTCCTAGCAGCAAGTCTTGAGACATCTCTTGATTCCTTAGCTTTGCACCTTCAGTCAATGGTTATTTGTGTGATGAACTTAGGCCCCTCCATACTCTTTGCTTTTAAGTAAAAGCTGGGTGTGCATCACTTTTATTTATCAAGAGTACATGCAAAGTTCTGCCACTTATATTCTTTCCTGGAAAGATGAGATATATAGGAAAGTTTAAGACCATTTCATATTGGAACACACTTTATTAGCTCTGATTTGGCTTCCTTCTTCTGTCACCTTAACAAGAGAGGCTGTGAAAAGGGTTGCTGTTCTACATCCCAGTGTATTCGACAGGACAAGATTCTTTTGAGTGCTCTCCAATCACTGCAAGTGGGGATTCTGCCAGCCCTCAGAGCTTGTACAAATGATGTAGTGCTCTCTGCTCTGGATATCAAAATCTGCCATCAGTCATATAACAGCCAAAATCTGAACTGGCTACTATACAAGAAGTAAAGCAGGAATGCAGCCATCCATAACATTTCCCAGTAGTAATTCTGAGGATAATGTATTTTAAATTTGAAATGTCTTTGTCTTCACCTTCACAGGGTGTACAAATTTGAGTTCAAAGAGCTCTGTGTTGCAGATATATATATGTACCCTCTTGATTTAAATCCTTGATAATTTTGTACAAAATATACACAATATTACTGCTGTCTTTGCCCTTATTTAAAACTGTATTTCACAGCAGTTTGTTGTTTGTGTTTCTTAAGTCAGGAAGGATGTTTTTATTGAATTTAGTACTGTAGCAAGAACTTGATAAATTTGTGAAACTCATAACATTAGGATATACATTTCTTTAAAATTAGGATAATATTTCCATGCTTCACAAGAGAACTCTGAAAATAATCTCTCAATAGTGTAAGGTGATGAGAAACTTCATTGAAAACCAATGAATGTGTGCAATTATCCTTTAAGTTTAGAATATTGTTTGTAAAATTAAGATCATTCCTGTTAAATTTCCTCTCTTATTGCTGTTTTTCTGAGTGTTTAATTTTAGCAAGCATTCCTTACCTGAGAACTAAGTTTTTATAGCATGATTGTCCCTCTCTGATTATTAAGATCACAGTTTATTTTCAGCCAAGATGATTACTGAAAATATTTGTTTCATTTCCTGCCCCCAAGCTGTCCACATGCATTTAAAAAAATAAAAAAAAAATCCCATCACACTTAATTTGACACAAATCAATATGATTGGCAGGCTTTTCTACAAATATGTCTAATACTAAACATGCATACTGCCTGAATTTTCCCTAACAGTCTGTGGTTTAAGCTTGTCTCAGTCAGGGCAGGAACATAATTTCCTAGGGAATGTGGATTATAGTTTTGGCACTAGACCCAGTTGTCTGGATTTCCTCTTGTAGGTCTTCAAAAGCAGCACCATTTCTACAAAGGCACAGTCAAATAGGGCAGTTGTGAATGATCAATCCTTTTGTAAGATCAGAATAACCATTTCCTAATGGACCACTAGGAGAAAGGAAGTACTGGAAGATGGAATGTGCAAAAACCTGTTGATTGATATTTAGTAGGTACATCAGGGAATGAATACAGAGAGACATTTAAAGATGGAGTCACGGAGCTTGAATTATTCAGTACAGAAAAATAGCTGATGGGACTGCAGTTATAAAAGAAGGTGAAGATGTAGGATAATAATTATCCTTACTGGAAAACTGGAGAGCCTCTTTTGTTTCTCAAAGAGAAACAGATGAAGGGGTTGAGGGAGAGGAAAAATGCAATTGCTAAGGTTATAGAGCATCAGGAATTTTTTGAAGTATTTAGCAGTTAGCCAAGAATAAAACAGGTAGCTCTAGCTAAATAAATATTCCCCAAAAAGAGCTAAATGAGAATATGATACCACTGATTAAATATGAATAATTTTGATTAGTTGAATAGTTCTAAACTATTACATCAAGATTTGCTTTCTTTGGAAAAATCCATTAAAATACAATCATGCAATTTAACCATATCCTGGAGCCCAATCCAATATGCCTTGTTACTCAATCCCTGTGTGCTACTGGAAATACACACAGAACAATCTAATCTGGATTCCTACAACGGAAAAATGGGGCCAGGATTGATGAGGAGCTTTGCACAGAGCTCCAAGCCTGCAGTAGTCTATGGACATATTTAAAGAACTAATGATATTTGATGCACTCCAGTGCTTTTCAAAGACAAATCAAATTGCTCTTTAGAAGAATCTTTATGAACCGAGGAGGATTTATTGGAAGAGAGTGTATGATCACAATCAAATGCAGGGAGATCCTCTCATTTCTCCCTCTCTCCACACTTTGTTGTGACATTACTGTCACGTTGAAAACGGAAATAGGACTATTCTTCACCAAACTTCTCTTTATCTTCTCCAGGTAGAGAGAATATGTTAAGATGCTTTGGGAGAATCAAGTTCTCTTTTTACTTAGGTCTGGCATATTGCTTTTCATGCAGAAGTAATGACTTCATCTTCTTCCTGTACCAGCTTAACACTAAGGCTATAAACTCTTCATCCTCCCTAAGCACAGTTTTATAGGAGCATTTTCCCTGCATGAGACCATTCCAGCTCCTGTGCTATATTACAATACACCAGAAAGTTCCATTAGCAAGTTACCAGGAAGTACACTGTGGAGCAACATCTGGTTCAAAATAACCCTGTCCCTATATCCTTCAACTGTGTTCCAAGTGTTTTTCTTCCTGATTTAGTTATAAAATAAAATATTGCTGCAGGAAATGGCCTGTGCTGATCTATGCAGTCATACAAATGTCCTATTGGCAGAAGCTGCAGCTACAGCTGTTAGGGTAAAATACTTGTGGAAACATTTTTCAAAGTAAGATGATTTAAATGTATCAATCTCTGTCATTCATGTATGCCATTAACTGTCTGAGAAGAGATTAGATTACAGCACATTCTGTAGCATTTCTTTATCAAATCATTGTCTTCAAGTAAGGTTTTGTTCCAGGGGCTCAAAATTTCCACATTTCTTCATAGCCATAGAGGTAAAACTATTTGTAAAAGAGTAGTTATTAATGGAACAGGACTTTTCACCTTGACAGTTTCAGAAACTACTGAAATTGGTTATTTTTCTCAGCTCTCTTCCCATTTTCCTTTTACCTTTCCCATTTTCATTTTTCCTTTCATATTTTCCTTTCCCATTATTTTCCTTTCCTCCTCTCCTCTCCTCTCCTCTCCTCTCCTCTCCTCTCCTCT
>VXBA01003153.1:201640-212845 GCA_013399895.1 Serilophus lunatus
TTCCTTCCTTCCTTCCTTCCTTCCTTCCTTCCTTCCTTCCTTCCCCACATTCTCTGTTTCTCCCTTCCAAAGACAGGTTCTCAGAATAAAAAACAACCCAACACATCAGTAAGAGGAACAAAAACCGCCTAAGCTGTGATGCCTTGGCTGCTTACTCGAAGGCTGTAGAGTGGCCTTGGGGCTACAAATATCTGTCTGCTGGAAAGCTCATCAGGAGTAAGCCCCAGAGGCCACATCTTTGAGTGTGTGAATGGAGCAGAGCCGCCCTCCCACACAACAGGAATGCCTACAAAAGGATGTGCTCTGCATGGGATAAGAAAAATTAATCTGTCTGATATATCACTACGGAAACCAAGATATAGTACCACTGCCAAAATGCAAAAGACAGTACAGTTTGTGATGATGATTCAAAACTACTAAGGCAAAGATCTTTAAATGGCGTTGATACTGTAGGAAAATACTAAAAAAAGAGAAACATGGTTTCTTTTTTTTTAATAAAATTGAACTAAAGAAATACAATATTCCCTTTTTGCATCAGCAGGAAATATAACTACAGGTTATTTCATGCCTGCAATGCATTGAGGTTATGGAATCCAGAAAGAACTGTGCTGCATACAGCATGTTATAAATCGTATTTTTCTCACAACTTCTAAGTTGTAAGCAATCTATCTGTTCAGAGATTCTGTTTCAGTAGGCCTTTTCTTCTTTCTGATATGTAGTAATTGTAACAGTGTGGAGAGGGGCATTGCACTCCTTTGCTTCAACTATCATTTTCCAAGCTGTCAAGATTGTTGGATATATATATATATATATATATATATATATATATATACACACAAAAAATATAATATATAATATATGGATATATAAGGATAAAATCTACACATCTGCAGTCTCCCAGTTGTGCTACATACAGGTCAAATCTCAAATTGTTACTGGATTAATACTTCCATGTATAATTGCAGAAAAATTATTCCCTGAAACAGCTGAAATATTGTAGGATTAATAGATTTACTATAAACAATGATCTCTTTAGTATAATCTCAGACTAAAAAAAAAAACAAAAAAAGAGTAAGCACAACAATTTTCCTTCCATGAGAGATTATTAGATTCACTGTAAACTCTTTTAATTAAAGCAGACCTGCTCTGTGCATGTGATCTAAGAAAATGATATTTCATTATGGAAGAGATAAGAATATGTCTTTGGTTTTCAAGCCATATTTTCACTTTCTCTTTCCCCACCCTTTCCAGCAGTGTCATTTATTATTTACTGCAACACCTTAGTCACAATATAAAAGGTAGTATTAAAATCCACAAAGGTTTAGCCATTTGAAAGTTGTCAATGGGAAAGAGAGTATAAATATAGCTTTTACAGTGCTTTTTAACACCGCAGACAGTAACCAGATAGTGAATTATTGGATAAAATTTCCACCAGCAAAAACTTATTGGCCAGTAGTGGGTCTGTTTATCTGTTCTTGTTAACAGAAGTTCAAACATCCTGAAAAATATTGTTCTGTACCTCATAATTTCCAGTATTTGTACATTTTATTATTTAGTTCTTTTGGCTGGTAGCTTGAAACAGATGGGACTCCTAGAAAATAAATATTTAACGCAGCAGCCCAGTAGCTAATGTTTGAAATCTTATCTAGTGGAAGTATAATGGCATTTATGGCATCAATATTTATACAAATATTATGCCTATAACATTTTTCCCTAGCCTTCCATTTTCATTTGCTCATAATTTTATTAAAATGTGCCCTTTACAGCTAAGAGTTTCCTTACCTTGTTGAGTTCAAATATATACTTTATGGAAGGTTAAAAAAGAAAGAAAATATCTTCAGCTGTTTTTAAGATATGTGAAGTTGCAAAAATATGCTCTCCTTTATGCATTTTTATGTGTTTTTGTATACCTCAGAAATTACTCTCTTTTGAAATTAAAAAAAATAGATAATGCCATGAACTTTTACTTACTGAAAAAAAAAATCTAAACTAAACCAAACAGCTTAAAAACATAATTAAATAATATAGTTTTAATCCACTGAAATTCTCATGCTGAGCACCTCAGTGGATACAAATAAAAGGACAATTGTATTAATAAGGCCAGCTGATGTAAAGCAGTGTAACTACTGAGAACCCACCACAAATACATCGATTTACATATGGAGCTGTGCTGAATCCATAGGCCTGTTGAGCTTACTCTCATTTGAGAATATAAAAATACACCTTTTCCTTTGTAACAAAAAAACTAGGAATGCTTTTATATTGTTAGGGTTTTGCATCTGTGAGGGCAAGGTTGTGAATGGCTTATTGAAATATATGTAGAAAATATTTTTTGAGAGTTTTATTTTAGGTAGCTTAGGACTCTAGGGAAGTGAGTTCCTGCCCTGTAGTATCACAACACTGCATCACTCAGATTTCTACTTTTCCTAATCATGGAGAGAAACTTGCTTATAGGTCATGTGTGAGACTGGGAAAAATTATAGTGATTAATGAGTGCTGGAGTTTAAAAGGGATTGTGGTAGGTTTTTTTCAGAAAAAAAGTGACTACTGATCTCTCCACTAGTCATAATCTCTTTCCAGTTCATGTGTCTAAAGAAGGAGGAGGTAGGCTGTGGCATTTTCAACATCCTTAATATCCCCAAAGCCATAAATTCCATGTAGTGAGGTGATGAAACTTCCTGCCTTCCAAATGTTGCAACTAAACACAATAAAAATTCTCTATATTTTATTTTTGGTGTATGCCTTGTACTTTGTTTAGATATTACCACAGTACTGGACTCGCTACAAGATAAAAACCTTCACTGTATTTTGAACATCACAATAAAAATTTGGTTAGTAAGTGTGACATTAAAATTTCTTATTTTATGAGTTCAACATGCCGTGGTGCAAGTGCTGTGAATGCAAGAATCCTGTATAAAAGTCAAACTTTGATTACTTGATTGCAACACTAGGCCAAAAAGTGAGGGATGTAGCAAGGAAACAGCCTTCTCCCTTGAGGTCACAGCAGGTGCTGCTTGTCATTACCATTTCTACACTATACACATTGCAGAATAGTTTCCCGTATAATATTGGTAGTCAGACCAAGGCTGCTAACTTACACCCTCATCATACATATTGGAAGAATTTTAAAAGTAAAAGGACCTCTATCTTCTAGATGTATGGCACAGCAGCTGGGAAGCTCTCTTTGCTCAGCATAATTCCTTCACCTTGTTTTCTTTGCAATAAATAATGAGCTTAGAAAGAATGCCTTATGTTTTCCTGCCTCCTTCATATTTTGAATTATTGAATCCCTACACCACCACAGCACTTGCATATGCAGTTTACTGTGCAGTCATGTAAAAGCTCATTTGTTTACTAGTTAGTGGAAACTTGAATACTTCAATCTACAAAAATATAATGCAATTGACATAAAGAGAATAAGAAAACCATACAATAAAATCAAGGCTATGCAGATGATCAACCAATCTTCAAATGCTGGGAGAAACCAAACCAGTGGTCGTGGCTCTCTTTAAAGATTCTGCCATTGAATGTTGAAAATGGTAGAGGCATAGGTGTACATAAAGATCTACCAGTCTCTAATAGAAAAAAATTTAGATTGGAGTCATCTATTTTCTATCTTTTCAGGTAATGAAACATGTGACATAGCAATTATGTTATCAGTGCTTTTATGACAGGAAAAAAAAAAAAGAGGAAAAAGAGAAGAAGCCTTTCTCAAAATTTAAATCTGCACTAGTTAAAGCCCCTACAGAAGTCTTGAAAAATTCCTGCTTCTTATTTTAATCTATAAGCTGGCATTTGTGTCAGTATAAATGGAATTGTGCTGTCTTTACTTCACTTAGAGCATAGTGCTTTGGTTCTCCAGGGATATACTTCACTGTCAATTCACATTAAGCCATTAGAGCAAAAAGAGCTTTTGTAGCTTTGGATGGAAAATAATTTTCTATGGTTGTTCCTATGGCTAATGTATAATAAAGAGTTTGGCTTTGAAACGTGGTACATTTTTTCATCAGTGACTATATTCTGTGCTGTATAAACAGCCAGATAGACAAAAGGCTCACATCTCTTACCTTTTTTTGTGATAGTGTCATATTCCTGAACAGTCAGTATCATGTCAGTCCTTCTGTCTCTCTTCTCATCAGTTCCTGTTATCTCAAGAGAGAACAGAACACCACCAGCTATTTCAAATCCAAAGAATAATAACTCAGAATTCTAACCTGTAGAGTTAAGGTTTCATGTGAAATCAGTATTACATATTTGTATATTCTTAATGTTCAAAGTTGCTGAGCAAACTAAATGAAATTAAATATTAAATATCATGCTGGGATCTCAGTATGTTTTTGAAGATTTTATGTAGCATTCTTATAATGCATTTTGGATTGTCATAGATGTGTTATTTATTTTAGCAGTCATTTAGACTTCATAAATATAATAACCATAACAGGACATGACTCACAACTGCAAGGCTCATAAATTAAGATAACTTATCTCCCCCCCCCCCTTACAGGATATCTGCTGCTAAAAATCACTGCACCAATTTTAATTTATTGTATGTTTTTCTCCATTTTCACAAAGAAGTGTTTTCATGGGGATGAAGAATATGTGAATGAATAAATTAACGCAATGAACTTGCTTCTAGGGAAATGAACAATTTTTTTCTTGCTGGGAATAATAGAACATATACCCTTCCTAGACAATCACATATATTATGAGGCTATCTTAAATCTACTGTATAAAGTTCTACTCCAGGTTTTAAATGGAAATGAGCAATTGATTTTTATGTTTCCAATTTTTTGGTCTCATGAATTGCTTTAGAAAGATTTTCCTGGGCAGTAAGTGAAATGAAGCTTGCTTTACCAATATGCTAAAAGTAAACTTGGATAAATTATTCATTGTAAAAATATTTAGTTGCAAATGTAGCCCTTTTCCTATTAATTAATCATAGACACCCTAGTCCTAATTTGTAGAATATATGAACTAGGCTTATTTCCCCATTTTGTTATGCTAGCTGTAAGCTGATGAGCTAAAATAGAAAAATATATTTATAGTAACTAAAATTTAAAGAATTATTGAAAGGAAAAGAATTATTTCTGTTCAATAAAACTTCCTTAAAAATGCTTATTGGACTGATCTGTTTTTTGCAAGCTGTTTAATAACAATGCTTGAGAGTTAGTGTTTTTGGTGAGTGCAGCTGCGACATTTGTCTCCAGAGATTCTAGTTCTCCTTATAGATTATTGTTTTCTATATGAGATCTTTTAAAGCTAGAAAGAGGACGTTAGGTCCAATAAAGATCCTTGGAGTTACTTTTCTCACTGATAGATTTATTTGTGTTTAATTGTGTGATTCAGGGCTTTTTCTTAAGTACAGAGGCAATTCTGTATGAATAATGGCTGCCTCAATCTCAAGAGATATCAGATCCTCAGCTTTTGCCTTTTCTTTGCAGGAACATGTGTGAGCCAGTTTCTATACTGTATGCAGTTAAAAAGAGAAAGAGAGAGACAAAGAGACTGAAAATAGAGAAAAAGATTGAGTAGTCTCTGTTGGCATGTTTCATATATAATCTCAGCAGTTGTATCTTAGATGCTTAGCTGTCAACACCTTAATGAAATATTCAGTAGATCAAATTCTGTCTGTACCTTAGCACACATGTAAAGAAGGATTTAATCTACATCAGTTTTACTTGCAAAAATGTGTGCATTTTCCTCTCATGCCATTATTATTATTATTTATTATTATTACTACTACTACTACTTAAACCCTAACATAAAAACCATTTAAATAAAACAATTTGATGTCATAGGAGGTCTTAGACATAAAATAGAACTGATTCTTTCTATTCTGTGGATTTTTCCACAAGCACTGTTTAGGAACCAGTAAGTATTTAGACTGTTTCAAGTGTTGGATTTTGGCTTAAGTCTCATTCTGTAGCTGTTGGTGATATGACAGAGTTCCCAGCAGTATATGCATGAAGCACAATAAAATCAATTCTTGATTCCCCTTTTGGGGGTCTGGGAGTGACTCTGCTAGCAGCTTGTCATAAAGTACAGGTGTGTCATTTGCCCTGTGGAGAATGAAGATAAGACTGCCAGACCTATAGCTCCTACCTCTTTCTAAAAGTAAGGCACTAATAACTTTGCAATTGGTCTTTCTTGTATACTCAACCCAACATTGTGCATTATGAAGATGCATATTCATGTGAGGGGAGGAATATTTGCAACATCTCTGCCTATATTTCTCAAGAGTAAAGATCTTATTTTGATAGAGAAACAAAAAAATGGACTATTAATTGTATTGTTAAAGCAAAAATGCCCGAGGGTAATTTAACACCTAACAGTTGTACTATGCAATAGCAAGAATGTGAACTTTTGTTGTTTACTTTAGAGTATCAACAGTTCAAACAGCTAAGAGAATGTACTGTGCTACACCTTACGAATATAGAGGGTGTAAGTACACATTAGACACATATTTTGAATTACTGATAGCTTGGGTTTTAAAGAGCTGAAGAACAAAGAAACATACAGAGAGATTGGCTGAATTGTGTTCAAAATAAAACACTCCCTGTACTTGACCCTTGAGATTTATAATTGCATTCCTTAGTTTATCCCAATCTTTGGCAATGCTCCTAATTTCTGAGCAATACCCCTGCAAAAACCTTGAGAGCCCTGCTTTTATGCAGTAAGGTTAGTCAGTAATTCATGAAGGGGATTATTTCTTGCAAAGGCAATTTTTTTTCCCCCATTTTAAACTCGGAAATACATAGACTAAAAAATTAGCTAAACCAATATAAAATTTTTTTAGACTCTATCTTAATATTGTCTTAATAACTATCCCATAACAACATAAACCAATGCTTTGAAAGTACTGAGATACTAGAATAGAAGTTTGTTTTTCAAGAGCATTGAGTGCTTACAACATCGCGTCCAGAGGAGAGCAAGGAGGCTGGTGGGGGGCTTGGAGCACAAGCCCTGTGAGGAACGATTGAGGGAGTTAGAGTTGTTTAGCCTGGAGAAGAGGAGACTCAGAGGTGGACTTATCACTCTCTACAACTTCCTGAAAAGAGGTTGTAGTCAGGTGGGGGTTGGTCTCTTCCACTGGGCAGCAACTGACAGAATGAAAGAACACAGTCTCAAGCTGCACCAAGGAAAGTATAGGTTAGACATTAGGAAGAAGTTTTTCACAGAAAGAATAATAAAGTATTGGAATAGTCTGTCCGGGGAGTCGCCGTCCCTGGATGTGTTTAAAAAAAGGCTGGATGTGGCACTTGGTGACATGGTCTAGTTGAGGTGTTAGGGCAAGAGTTGGATTCGATGATCTTGGAGGTCTCTTCCAACCTAGTAATTCTGTGATTCTGTGACATAGTAGGATTATGAAGAGTGACTGGTCAGGACTGTTTTGAAAACTGCTAAACTCAGAGGCTGTGTTTGAACAATCTGTCATTAGAATCCAGAAGCAAAACTGAATTAAAGGACTCCCTCTATTGAAGGAAGCCTCTTGGAAATCTCGCAAAAGGCTTTCAAACCTCTCATTTGTGCAACAACTTTAAATTCCCCGACTCTTTCTCTTCACAGATGGAGGGGAGCTCCAAAGGGAAGATGAAGGTCAATGGGCCATCAGTTCATCTAGGGCCATCAGTTAGGAACTTTTGCTTTCACTGAGAACTTAAGCAAAGTGATCTTTCCTAAAGAGAAACAAAAAACCCCAAACACCTGCCCACTCCATTTTTGCCACTTCAGTGTTTAGTTGCTGATAAGAGGAATGGAAATCACTAAGGAGGTATTTTAAAATTGTTCTGCACTTCAAAAGCTCATTTCACTCACCTCGGAATAGTAATTTGTATCCAAGTTTCAAATGTCCGAGACTGGCAATTTAATCTGCAGAATATGAATTAATTCATACTCTTCTGTTCCTGAAGTGTCTCCTGTTGGATTTTTTCCACATCATAAACCAGGTTAAATATTCATTGGTACAAGAATACAAACATTTCATCTTGCTAATGACTTACCCTTATGTTATATAGTTACATACCTTCTGCCTCTTCGGGCTACCACTCTTTCCAACTCCCAATAGTTTTCAACTATTTGTTATTTCATACCAATGTAAATTCAAGTGGATTTAAAGAAAGATGTGCATGCTGTAAGACACTTAAAAAAGGAGTTCTTAAGTCTCCCTTTGCACCTAGCTATGGATTACTACATTTCTACCTAGGTACCATGCTTCCAAGGAGTTTTAGACAAAGGATAGGACAATGATTACTTCTGAATGTGTTTTCTAAAACATATAGATTTTTCTTATTGGCATATTTCACATTTAGTTGCAATATTTTTCATAAATAAAACCAAAAAAATTAAAATTGCATGTAAAGTGTGAAGACAGGAGACTTAAAACTGCCAGAAACAGATACCATTGACATAAACAGTAGATTAGTATTCTTTTAAAAGGTATATCCCTTCCCATTTAGTAATGCTATGTTAAGTCACGAGGTATTTTGAATGTTATGATCTAGCAGACTATTTGAAATAACATCTGAAGTCTGAATTAAAGTTTTTCTGAATTAAAACACTTTGCCTCAGAACATTATGCATTAAGATCCCAAGAGCTACCACTGTTAGTTGCCATCCGCTCAATATTTTTTTTTTCAGATAAAAATTATAATGATTCTACTGTTATTTACTGTAAAAATAGAAATAACATTGACTTTACTTTTAGGGAACCTGCACTTTTTCTAGGCTTTCTCCGCTGCCACTATGTGTGAATGCTTCAGGTTGTGCAAACTGCTAATATAAAAAAAAAAATTGCTGCATAACTATTGATTTTCCCCATCTAATTAATTTAAACTGAAAACATTCACACATGACATTGCCATTTGCTGATCCTCAGTGAGGTTCATTAGAAATTCTAGTTAGGTATGAGATGCAGGCAAATCTTTGTGAAGAAGCAAAGCAAAAAAATATAATGTAAACAATACTTTTTACCCAAGTAAAAAATCAAAATATGTAAGTCTGCTATGCTGCAGTACAGATTTTCTGAAGATTTAATTGCTTAATTTATTCTCATCATCAGAATGGACATTCTTCAAGACTGGGGAAGACTCTCAGTATGCCCCAGACCAAGGACCCAGCGCAGCAGGAGATGTGTTAACTAACACACATGAATGCAGTCCCCAGAGAGGAGCAGGAGCATGAGATACATAAGATACAACTTTCTTGGCACACTTAGGTACAGTAAGGTACTGCAACAAAAATCTGAAATGGAAAATTTGAGGATTTGACTGGAAAAAATGGTATAATTACCTAAATTTTCTATATTCAATAGAAAAGTGTATATTTATGGAAAAAATATCTTAAATATAAGATATGTTATTGTCCAGGTTTGGTGGACAAAATTATTTGTTTGTAAATTCTGGATACAGGTATATTAAAGAAATAAAAATATATTATATGGGGTAGAAAAAAAAATTAAAAATATTAAAATACCAAAAACTCACAGAAGAAAACCCAACCACCGCTTCCTAAAAACCTAAAACAACCTACAAGACACACACACACAAATCCCATCTTCACCAGGCAAAAAATAAAACAGAGAAAAAAACTTATATTTTCCATTTCAGTTTCCTAAAAGTGCAGTTAATTGAAGTAAAAATTGCAGAGGGTTCTAACAGCCATGGTGAGGTAGCAACGATGATGGATGGAGGGGCGTGCTCTTGCTGTCTGTTGCTGGCTGGTCTCTGGAACACACCACAGCTGCGGAGGGACAGCCACCAGAGATGGGAAAGGATCCAGGAGCTCACCAACGAAGACCACCAGGTTCACGGCAGAGACCAGCAGCAGGTCTGAGGCACAGCAGTGACTACAGCTGGAACTGGTGAAAAACACGTGGTGATTTCAAAATGGTAGATGCTGGGGACCCAGGCTCTGAAAGAATCACACAGTATCACAGTATCAGCAAGGTTGGAAGAGACCTTAAAGATCATCAAGTCCAACCCATAAGCTAACAGCCCATCATTTAAATTATGGCACCAAGCACCTCATCCAGCCTACTCTTGAACACCTCCAGGGTCGGTGACTCCATCACCTCCCTGAGCAGCCCATTCCAATGGCAGATCACCCTTTGTGTGAAGAATTTCTTCCCAATTTCAAGTCTAAACCTCCCCTGATGTAGTTTGAAGTAGTTCCTTCTCTGATGAGCTCCAGCCACCAAGAGAGTGAAGAGCTGGAAATCCTCTGGTTATATAGTCTTTGGCCCTCCCAGAATGCCTTGCCCTGCCCGCCTCCCCTAGCCTGCCTCCAAAGACAGATGGACTTGCCTCTCGCCAAATTCTCATTGGTCTCGCTGATCCTGTCCCACCCTGGCTCTGTCCCAGCTCCGCCTCCAGAGCACTGCTGCCGGTCAAAAAACATGGCGGGTGCCACGTGCCACCACCACGCTGCCACTACCGCAGCCTTGGCCACCATTGCCAGCCATGCAGATCCTCCCATCCAGGGGGTCTGGCTGCACCTTCGCCACACGGAGAAAAAATGCACAAAACCTTTGTGGAGCACAGCCCGGCTCCCTCCACCACCCTGTGCCCAGTGCTGGCCGGCAAGCCCCACTGCTGCTGGCTAGCATGGTCCTGTCATCGCTCGCTGCCACAGCAGCCGCCTGCAGCCACTGAGCCCCCATGAGAGCCTGGCCCCGGCTGCCACCCACACCATCCAGGGTGCCCATGACTGACCAGCCCTGCTGTCACAGCACTGTCTACTCCTGGCACCGCCACAACACCATTCGAGCCCAATCAGTGCTGAGAAGCATGACTGCTCATTTACCCTGGCGATGGGAACCGGGGAGCCACTGACCCTGATATTCTTGGCTGTCCTGGTGTCCCAGCTTAGCCTGCGTGTCTGGGCGTGGCATGAGTGTGCTATACGCAACAGGTTCCGCTGTGCCTGGCGTGCAGCAAACCCAGGAGTGGTGGGGCAACCCCCGCGGTCCCGGAGCCCATGACCCTCTGCCACACCTGGTCCCAGTACACCTGGCATAGCAGTGAGCCCAGGAGTGGTTGGGGAAGCCCTGATCTGAGAAAACCATGCCCTCCATGGTGATGGGAGCAGTGGCCCTTCCTTTTGCTAAAATTTCTCAGATAAATATAAAAAGAAACAAATACATGGATCGTGGACAACGGGGGTCCGCTCCCAGCCCCCTCACCCCCCCACACATGCCTTCCCCCCCCC
>VXBA01003154.1:38002-93045 GCA_013399895.1 Serilophus lunatus
AAAGTGATTTCTTCCTTTTACATTAAGGCCATAGTTGTTAAGAGATAAGGTAGTTAAGCTGAAAACTCCAAATAGCACAGACTTATAATGAAAAGCCTGTCAAGTGTTTAATGGTGGTACTAAACGATTATTAGAACGGCACTGTAAAATGTGATCAAAGCCAATCACAGATACTTTTCCTCCAAACTACTAAATTGTTACATTACTAGCCATTAAGCTCAATCTCATTCATATTTCTTTGCACAGAGATAAAAATGGAAAATTTTCATGAACAATTCAATCTCAGAAACATCATCTGCACCAGCAATTGGCTTTTCCAGGGGTACCTTTTGGTTTTAAAAAGCATCTATGATGACAGTAATGATTCCAGTTCATCTCTGATTCAAAGATTATAAAAAGAATTGTGTTGCATGTAATAAACTTGTACTTACTATTTACTCCACACTCCATGTTAGATATTATGAGCATGCATACTCAGTTAGAAGCACAGCAAGAGAAAAATATGTTAGTTATGTCAGTGCTTGCATAGAACCAGGCTGGGGTAACTATATCTTGGATATACTTGGATACCATTTTTTTCTAAGCCGCTATATCCTTGTCAGCTACTGAAGTCAGGAAGCCAGGAAGAATTGGAGGAAGAAAAGGAAAGCTCCTGCACTTGAAGTTAGTATTTCTAGGGCTGGAATTAACCTAGAAAAGGGAATGGATATGTCCAGCATAAACTTAGCTTGCTGGAGATCTTACTTTAGCATTTGGGATCTATAAATAGGACTTGTCCTATTTGCAGTAAACTTATTCTTTACAAAGGGGAAAATGTGATTTTTGGAGGCAAATATGAGAGACCTTATGTAGAGGAGATTTAGCACCTTCTTTGAAAAGAATTAAATTTTGTCCAGGGCAACCATAGAAATTGATGTCTAAAATTCACCTATGTTCAATTGTTAGCATCAGTGCAGGAAATGAAGTTAATACATCTGTTATTGATTCTGTTTGAAGGGCAAGCAACTTCTAAACTCCCTCTAACAGAACAAACATTTTTCTCTGCCTGTTCCATGAAGAATAGGGCGGAGCCATACCACTTACTGACTTGAATTGTTACTGTTGGGTTCCAGCCAACAGAGGATCAGTAAAATGTACAATGGGGCGTTACCATGCCAGAACCTGAGAACTCCATAAATCAGTGTCACATCAGAGAATATAGGAATACAGGGAAGTAAAAATTTGTCCATCTTAAGAGATTTTAGAAGGTATTGCATAAGAATAACATGAGTTGAATATGAGTCCCTATAAAAATGGAGATCTAGCATTCCAGTGTGGAAATGCAGGGGCTTTTGTATGAGACTACAGATTTCTTAGGATCAGTACACATGTAGATAGAACTACATATCTTATCTATAGCATATATATTTTTATATATATATATGATATATATATACACACACATATATAGATACACAAATACATATGCATCAATATGACCAAACAAATGTGATAATGATATACATATAATGTAAATATTTACACACATACATTTTATACTATGAGAAATGGCTATATTGGCTAAAATGCCTCCTTGCAGATATGTTCGATGGAATAGGTATGTTGCCACATAAATCTTGGACTAGGATAATTATAATGCATTTCAATATCAAGGCAAGGCATAAATCAACATACTTTACAGTTTTGCTTTCAAAAAAATCTTCTGAAAATGCTTATATGTTCAGCTGGCTTTTAAGATATATGAATGTGTTTAAAAAGCTGTGATTCATTATTGAAAATATTGGTAGTTCATGGCCCTTAGCAGCACACACATATTCATCCTGGCAAACCTAAGTGTTCTCACTATTGTACATCACATAAGAAAAAATTATAAATTCAACAAAATGTACAGGTGACAAAACATAAGTATGAGGGAAGCTGGAATGTTTTTTATGTTTCAGGAATGTTTCAGTGTTTCTTCAACCTCAGACAAGTGTCAAAATTAAATTACCCCACTTAGTTATACCGTGAACAAAAGCTGAGAAAAAAATCTATGGCACATCTGATCTTTACATATTTATATAGTGAATGTCCTCATTCTCCATTTGGAACCTCCAGGGAGAGGTTATAGGAGTGGAATTCCTTCCACTACAAGTGAAGGGCAGATTCAGGACCCCTTGATGACACTGAATTGTCACGAGTCTGTGGGGCCTGATGAGATGCACCTCCGGGTTCTGAGAGAGCTGGCTGATATTTTTGCCCAGATACACTCCATTATATTTGAAAAGTCATGTCAGTCAGAGGAAGTCCCTGTTGACTGGTAAAAAGGAAATATCACTCTCACTTTTAAAAAGGAAAGAAAGGAAGTCCCAGGGAACTTCACCAGTGAGGCCAGTGAGCTTTACCTCTGTGCCTGGGAAAGTCGTGGAGCAGATTGTCAGGGAAGCAACACTAAAGCACGTGAAAGACAAGGAGGTGATCCATAACAGCTAGCATGTCTTTGCTAAGGACAAATCATACCTGGCCAATCTGGTGGCCTCCTATGATTGTGTGCAATTCTCAACAATGGATTGACTGGTGTCATCCACTTAGATTTCTGTTAAGTCCCTTAACACAATCCCAAAAATCATCCTGATCTCCAGATTGGAGAGACATGGATTTGAAGGGTGGACTATTCAATGGATAAGGAACTAGCTGGATTCAGCCAGAGAGTTGTGGTCAATGTCTCTATGTCCAGGTGGAGGCCAGTGACAAGATGTGTCCCTCTGGCCTCTGTCCTGGGACCAGTGCTCTTCAATATCTTCATCAATGACATAGACAGTCAGACCTAAGTTTGCAGAAGACACCAAGCTGAGCTTTGCAGTTGATACAACAGGATGGGATGCTATCCAGTGGGACCCATGCAGGCTTGAGAAGTGGACTCATGAGAGCTTAATGAGGTTCAACAAGTCCAAGTGGAAGTGCAGCAGTCTAGTACAGCTGCAGACAAGAGCATAGACTGGCAGAGGAATTCACTGAGAAGAGCTCTGCAGAAAAAGACATGCAGGTTCTCATGGATGTAAAAGCAAGACAATCGCATCCTGGGCTTCATCAAAAGAAGAGGCCAGCTGTCCTAGATTAAAGGACTATAAGTTTTTAAACGAGACAAAACAAATTAGAGATTATAACAACTTTTACTATGATATATATATATGTATATATATACACACTATACAGATGTAGGTATGTATTTAAATTGAAAGAAAAAAAAACAGGAAACACAATCACAGAATAACTAAGATACAAAAAAATGGATTCAAAAACAAAAAACTCCCTTTTTTCCTGGATGTCCTGGGATGCAGTGATGTCTGTGCTGCTGCAGGGGATGCTCACACACTCCCTGGAGGCAGTGAATGTGTATTTGCTCTTTGGCAGCTGCTAGGGGACACTATGGGCTCAAGGACTGTAGTGAGGAAGGAAAAATAGCAAGAAAAAACAATGTTTCTCTTGAGCTGCTGAAAACCGAGGGGAAGTAGAGAAACCCCAGGAACTGATAAGACAAAAACACAGCGCCACTGCTGCCCGCTACAACTTGTCACCGACTGGTGAACTCATGGAGTTCCATCTGCTGCTGGAAATGCAGAACCTTTGGCTGCACACCTTGACTGCTGGAGCTAAAAGAGACAGAACAGGAGTTGTGCATGCTGCTGTTATAAAGTTGTCACGGTCCACTCGAATTTGGCAGGACGCGTGATGGTTCGTTACCTTGATCTCAGAGTGCAAAAACACTTTAGCTTTGATCAAACAGCAAAACTTTACTATGTGCCCGAAAAGCGGCAGTGCAATAGATGAAAAATGAGGTAAGGAAAAGCAAAGCAAGAAAGAGAGAGAGAGAGAAAAAGGGTATATAGCTACTATCACACGACGAGTCCTCAAGGCGTCCCTACAGACTCATCTCCTTCAGTGGGGGGGAATTCCTCTCCGTCGGTCAGTGAGAGGCCTTCTTTTATATGTCCAAAGAGGAGTGTCAGTCAGTCGAGTGGCCTTTTGCCAAGGGATAGCTTTTGCATCCATCATGGCTCCCCGGCTCTAGAGAATAAGTCCAAGATGTATCGTTCCCTTTGTGGGGTACGACTTGAGATGTATCGTTCCGTTCCTCCTTATCAGAGAAAGGGGTACAGTACACTTTCAGCTGCACCGTCCATTGTTCCAGGGTATCCACACCCTGGCTTCTATAGAAACCACATTCCAGTCTCAGTCCAGGGAGCAGCACCTGGCAGCTGCTCTGTCTCAGGCAGGATGGCTTTGCAAACTTCGGTCAAGGCCTTAACTCAGGTTTTGGGATATCCGAAAATGTCCAAATCCCTGATGACAATGATGAGACAATATCCATCTTCTGACCAACTCTTACAAAAGTGTCCTCTATTTCCATTTCCAGTATCCCTTGTCCTCCTTCATGCACCAGGAAGTCACATAATGCTTAGTGTGCAAAGCTGCACAGCCTCTCAGGACCTGCCACCACCACCATCATACAGCCCAGTGTGGAGAGACCATGGCAAACCCTGTGCAGAGCCACCGTGGCAGTGTCCCCTCCTAGCAGAGTTGGAGTTGGACTCAGACCCCTGGGATAATGCTGATGGCGCAGCGGACGTGTTGCCACCAGCAGCACTGCATGGAAACAGCTCCCCACCCATCGCTGCCACCTGAGCACCACCAGTGCCGCCTGTGCATGGTGCAAGGCAGCTCCACCAGCACTACCCTCACATGGCGCAGCATCAAGGACACTCAAGGGAGGCAAAAACCAGTGACATCCCTGCCCGCCCGCATGGCACAGAGTGGTGGGCACATCTGGCCCCTGTCAGACAGAGCAAGCTTGCCAGTAGCACTGAAACTGAACATGGCCTCACTCCCTTCCCATAGGCTGGATGGGGGTGGGAAGTGGGGACTGCCAAGGGACAGAGCTGTGTGGGCCCCGTCCTCACCCCCAGGGCCATAGGGGACAAGGGAAACTGCTTCATGGGCCACAGACAGGGTAGGCTCCACCACCCCCACCCACCTCTCTGACTTCCATCAGCCACTAGGAAAAAATTTTTATATTCACAAAGAAAAATACCCAACCACAACACTAGTAGTTGGAGGGAGATAATCTTCTCCCTCTACTCTGCCCTCATGAGCTCCCACTTGGAGTTCTGATTCCAGTCCTGGAGTCCTCAGAGCAAGACAAACCTGTCAGAGCACATCCAGAAGAGGGCCACAAAAATGATCAAAGGGCTGGAACACCTCTCCTCAGAAGACCAACTAAAGAAGTGAGATTGTTTAGCCTGGAGAAGAAAAGGCTCTGGGAACAGCTTATAGTTGACTTTCATATGTAAAGAGGGCTTATGAAAAAGAGAGACAGGGGCTTTTTACATGGATAGATAGTGGTAGGACAAGGGGGAACAGTTTTAAACCGAAAGAGTAGAGATTTAGATTACATATTAGGGAGATAATATTTACTTTGAGGGTAGTGAGGCACAGGAACAAGTTTCTCAGTGAAGTTTTAGATGTCTCATCCCTGGAAGTGTTCAAGACCAGGTTAAATAGGGCCCAGAGCAACCCAACCTGGTGGGTGACATCTTTGCTCATGCCATGGAGTCGAAACTAAACAATCTTTAAAGTTCCTTCCAACCCAAATAATTTTATGATTGTATGATTAATGATCCATTTCAGGTCAAAAACTCAGGTAGAATAGTTTTAGTGAAAAAAAACACTGTCTCTAGAAGTGTTTTCACTAACATGAATGTTTTGTTAATCATAACTAGGTCCATAATCTTTATTGCAGGAAAATGTATACATTTATATGGGTTAACAAGATTTAGCTATGACTTACAAGTGTCTTTGATAGCACTGAATTATTGTTATAAGATAAGGTTTTAGAAAAAAATTTAGCTCACTGAATTGTTTAATTCCTCAAATATTATCTAAGATGATGCTGGCAAAACACCTTTTTTAATCTCTCGAGTAGCTTGTCTATTTATTCAAGCATCAGACCAAAAGGACATACCAGATCATCAAAAAAATCACAGAATGGTTGAGATCGGAAGACCATCTTGTCCAAAATTCCTGTTCAATCACGGACATCCAGACCAGGAGTCCTGGACTATATGAGAAGACTTTTGAATGTGTCCAAGGATAGAGAAAAAGCGCACAGAGAAAAAGTGTTTTCTATACTTCAACAGTAAACTCCAGTGTTTCAGCTTGTGCCTGCTGCCCCTTGTCATGTTACTGAGCACCTTTGAAAAGAGCTTGGCTCCATCCTCTTTGGATCCTCCCTTCTGGTATGTAGATACAATGATAAGATTCACTTGACTCTTTTCTTCTCCAGGCTGAGCAGTCCTAGCACTCTCAGCCTTTTCTTATAGGAGAGATGCTTCAGTACCATCATCATCTTTGTTGTCCTTGGCTGGACTCTAGTATACTCATGTTTCTCTTGTACTGGGGAGCCCAGAACTGCACCTAGCTCTCAGGTGTAGCCTGTGCTGAGTAGAAGGGGAAGGATCACCTTCCTCAACTTGCAATATTTTGTTCAGTGAAGCCTAGGATACCATTGACCTTCTTTGATGTAAGGGCACATTGCTAACTCATATATATATGCATCTGGAATAGTCTGGTGGCATGCTAAGATATACATAGAGAGGATAATCCAACCTGAAATATCATTACAGAACATACAAATTTACCAACATGCACATTTGAGAAACAATGTCATAGAGGAGGTTTTAGTTCTTAATAATAGTTAATAATAATTGTTGATTTAAACTGCATTTTAAAATACCATTCAACTGATACTGCTGCTCATGCCTTTGATGTCTGAAGGTATACAATAATGTTATAAAAGGACACAGACTATCTATTATGTGAAGCTACAAGGAAAGCGGGTGTAGATAATATAGCCGGTAGAGACTTATTTATCCAAATGATTTGTAAAAATATCTGATTTAGCTTTTTTAAATTATGCAAAAATTTTTATAATGTAAATTAAATTTAGTCTTTTTTAATATAACATAAAATTGACTAGATATGGAGAACTGTTTCTGTCCCACTGTACACTTGGTTTTTCTTACACAACCCAGCGTTTGGAAAGTGTTGAGACTAATGTAGGATGCCAGGTGTGAGTGAATCAGTAACTGCTTCTAGGATCCATATCTAGAGCAGTCAAAAGAAATCAAGACCTTGATTTCATCCATATTGTACAAAGACTGGGACAAAGCCTTCCTCTGAGAGTTGTAATCTAAACAAAAATGATAGACAGCAAGTAGCAAGAATACAATTAAGATCAAAATACCTTGGTGTTGGGGTCAATATTATTGTTCAAAGTCAAATCTAGTTATTTAGCATTGTTCATAGCCACTTGCCATGCAGATTATACAGAAAAATAATCTGTTCCTTATTCCTTCCTACTATTTATGGATCTACCTCTGATTAAACACAAAGCTGTTTACAGGGTTTTAATTATTTTTTTAATCTTGTGAGCAGTGTTATTTGTTTGCATGTAACATGCAATTAGATGTCAGATGGCATTTACAATCAGAGTTGGTTGAACAGATTGCACTTAAAATTTGATGAAGATAGTAACAGTATTTAAACTTCATCTTAGATCTCCTTATTGCTTTAACCTGCAGAATATTTGAAAAACATTTAGGATAATAGAAATAACAACTATAGGAGTTTGAACAGTTTTTCTTTACAAGCCATAGAAATAACTATTTAAAGAAGAACTAGAATGGAATCCTCACAGAGATCTATGTAATTGAAGATCCCATATCACTTTAATGAATGACTTACAATAACAGTTTTTAGAATATTATAAATAAATTGGGTGAATATGAAAGAACAGCTAGCCTTAATTGAAATTTTCTTCATCTCATCAAGTTTTCTTACAAACAGGTTTTTCCAAGGGAACTGTGTTAGGACAATGCCAAGCATTCTTGAAACTCTTCAAGTTTCAAAAATTTTTGTGATTTAAAGTAAATTTTAATGCAAAGCAAAAGCCCCTCTATTTATTATAAACTTTGTGGTGTTTTTTTTTTGTCTGAAACAGTTACAGAGGTCATCTCCATGTGGTGGTATTATTCTTCAGCTTAGAAAAACTGAAAAGAGATGTATAGAAAATTAGCATCAAGACTGAATCTTTTCTTCCACTAAACTCATGATTACAATTTAGAGAAATTGTTTAGATAAAATAATGCTAGTCACTTCATGTAACAGATTATTTCTTAATATTTGCTTCTTCATTGTCTCCTGGTCACCTGAAGGACTCATGACAGGCACCAGAGCTCCACTGTCCTACCCTCCCTCCACTGATACAGGGAAACAACTTCTCCATATGCATGGGCCCCCTCATTCCGACCTTGCAGCTGCAAAAAGGAGGGAGCCTTGTCAGGGATAAATCACCCAGAAAATATGATAAGGAGCCCAGAGATAAGTTTCACAGAAACTGTGCTAACAAACCCTGATAAGCCAGCCAGGATCAGTGTCTTAATTGCTTGGACAACATATACTCAGCATGTTTTTAAAAAAGTTGAAGAGGACAGATCAAGGAAGAGGAAAAGTTTTCATCCTCATGACCACCCAAGACCCCTGGCCAGGGAAGAGAATGGATGGAGACTGGGTGGAACCTGGGAGGAGATGGGGAGGGAACTTATGACAATGAGTGATTACAATATGCCCAGCCTCCTCTCACTTAGTTACTGCATATGTATATCTTACTAATGAATATGTATAGATAAGTAGCATATAGCCTAGCCTGCAAAGTCTTTTGTTATGCAAGTATGGAGGAAAAATCTCCCTTACATCCTGGCGCCAGAATAAACATACCTGCTTTCCAACTCTTTTGTGAGTTGTAGAATTTGTTTCCGCGTATCACCAATTGTTGCAACAGAGCCCCTCCTCCTTGCTTAGCCTATTGTGATAGTGTTGCAAAATCAGCATGTTGCAAAAACTTCTAAAAGGAACAGTTGAAAAAGCTGCATGTGCTCGGGAGAACAAGCCCAGTTGCCATGCAGTTGGTTGCTGGAGATGGACATGTCTTGATAGCTGAGATGCTGTTGTTGAGAGGGGAGGATGGATGCATGTCTGAGAGAGCTGAATCCACCTAAAACCCACAAGTGAGCTGAGGAACCCTAAGCCTGACGTTCCTGGGAGTTTGGACATGGATTCAATCCTGAATTTCAGAGAAAACTTTGTTACAAGCTTCTCCCTGCTCCCCACACTGCTGCTCTCCATGGGCTTGGTGAGCCCACCTGCATCACAGAGAGATTTTGCTACCCAAGAGACTTCCATCAGGAAAACACAGCTACAAAAGAATTCTTTCCCTTTCAGGCTGAGATGTGAACTGCACTCCAGCAAAGCCTAGAACAAGCAGCTCAGACGAAAAAACCCCAAGCTTGGCTGCATGCACGTGCATGATGGTGAACCGGTGGCCACTGAGACCATTGAAACACCGTGCTGTATTCCAACTATTTTAACACACACCGAAACATCATGGTGGGAACCTGTGGTGGTTTGACCACTGGGGGGGGCGCAATCAGGATGAAAGACTGAATAGAGTCGAACAACAGCTAACAGTTTATTTTCTATGGGCCTCTATAGAACTATAGGACCTCACTAGACACTAAACAGATATAACAAACAACCACCCGACAATATCATGCAATAATAAAAAAATCCAATGACAAACTGCTCCTCCAAGCAGGCTGGTGGGGCTGAGGAGCAAGGAAATTGGGGAAGGCTGCCACGTGGATGGTATTTCCCGGTCCTGAAGCCCCTGCAAGACAAGGGACAATGAAAAGTCTCCACAGGGAAGCCCAAGGGGAACAGATACCACTTCTATTGCTGCTATGTGGTGTTCCGTTGTCACTGTTTGGGCTCCGATGCCGCTGTGATGACACTGCGTGGCCTAGGGACCCGAGAAGGAGCATCTGTGCTTCTCTCAGCATCAATGGAAGCTGGAAAGAGGGAAGACTTCCATGTTCTGTAGCTTTTATGGGCTGCCAATCCCGCATGAACTCTTCTCAGCCAGGCTGTCCTCCTATTGGATGGCTGCATTGGGCATTGCCCCTTGCTGAGATTTCGGCGCTCTGAGCAAGATGGCACTCCCGCCAAAAATTGCCCATGTGGCCAGGCTCTGGGACCCATCAGCTTCCATTGCCGACACTTGCAGGTCATCCAGAGGCACTGGCAGCACTTCTTGTGGGTCCCCTGACACCTGCAGGGACCCACCATGGGTAATGGGGGCTGTGGGGCCACCACCACCCCCGGCGGAGGCGACCACACCACCGCCACCACCCGGAGCTGGGGAGCCTGCTGTTCCTGGTGCCACAGAGACCCCCCAGGAGGGAGCCCTGAGGATAGCAGGGCCACAGGAGCCATCCGTGGGCAGTGGGGGGCTGTTGTCCAGTTGCGCTTGCTATCCCTTAGAATGGAATCATCAATTTGGTGGTGTCAGGGATCGGGACCCTCTGAAACCACAACTGCCAGCAAAACATACTGGCCTTGTGTGCATGGTGCTGTTGTTAATCAGAGGATCCAGGAAAGAAAGACAGTCTATATACAATATGTACAGTGGGCAAATGAACTCCCAAAATGGAGTCTCATAGAATCTCCTGGAGTCTCCTCTTTATTGCAAACTCATCTGGTTTTATAGTCCAAAGATTGTTTAGGTTAACACAGCCAATGGATAAAAGGAAAGGTGGTCATGTGTCACTGTCCCAGAGCCACAGGACAGTCACAAGATGATGTTTACATTCCTAAGACATTATATCATAGTCTGACCTGCTGTAATACAGACTAATTTTCTGCTACAGGGGGCCATGAGAGCCGCTATGAGACCAGCTGACACTGCCTCCGCCTGCCAGTACTGCTGAGCACCGGCTGCCAGCAAGGGAGGCCATTGGGCATGGCCTGTGCCGCATCAAAGCCAGCAGAGAGGCACCGCGCAGCCACCCCACCACTGGCAGGAGTCCACACGGCCCCTGCAAGGCGTCGGGCAGGACCAGGAACCACCACTTGCTCAGAGAAAGGTGCCGTCACTACTCCCAGTTCTATACTGCACAGGACGAGCCGGCTCCACTCTTCACCGCTGGATAGCCGCTTTCCTCGCCACTGACTGCACAGGGAAATAAAATGGACTAGCCGCTTCGCTCCGCTGTGCTGCAGAGACAAACCCCCGCACAGTGCTGGCAAACGGAGTCTTGCTGCTGTCCGGGTCTCTCCCCTCTCTCTGTCTTAGTGGCAGCAGCCAGGGTAAGCACCCCAGGAGTTGCGAGCTGGGCAGCAGAAACACAGAGCACTGCGCCACCTGGCTGGCATCCCATCTCCAGCCTGGAGCACTCGCACTGCCTCACCTCGCTCGGTGCCACCGGGAATGAGCTCGGCTCCATTCCATTTCACGCCACTCAGCCAGTTCCCGCACCTGGCAGGGGGAACGCAGCCCCCTTGCCCACTGGCACGGGAGGTTGGGAGGAATGGGGGGAACAGTCCCCTGCAGCTGCACTTCCCGGCCCACCACGCACAAGGTCCCTGGAGCCGGGATTGTCTTAGCCCGTCTTCTTCTGGTTCCCATTCCCAGGAATCAGGGAGAAAATACACAGGAAAATGGTTTTAATTCTTCCCTCCCCCTTTCCCAAGAAATGGGACACCCTAACCTTAAACCCATTACAGAACCTTTTTTTATGCTTCTTTTTAATATAACTTTTAGCTTTTTTCCAACTTTGCCTTTACCTTCTGTGCTTTATTTTATACTTCGATAAAATTGAGTTATCATTTTAAAATCCAACATCTGAACTCATTTTTCTCTCAATTCTGCTTTTGAAAATGTAACGAACTTTAGTTACTGTTTGTAACATTGCACTAAATAACTTTTAAGAATTAAAGTAGTTTTGAAGATAATCAACTAGAACATTTTGCCTTTCTACAATAGTAATTTTAATACTCAGTGGAAATAAAGGTTTTTGAATTACAGATATTGCATGTAAGTGACTTGTGATTGACAAAGCTACAATGAGCAGTTAGAGAATTATATTATTTTGCTGTTAATAAGAAAGGTTAAAAAATTTAAGATACATACATCATCATGGTTAGGCCTTGTGAACGAAAATATGGGAAGGGGACTCCCTACACTTGCTGCAAGTGCGCTCATGGCTAAAAAGGCTGATGCAGGACAGGCAAGTCTGGCTGCAAAAGGCACAGTGAAAAGTCTCCTTAGGCGGTATTGATGAGACAGAGTTCTTTCTGTGTAGTCTTTTCTCCTCAAGACTGATTCTATGTGCATTCTCAAAGGAGACAGCAGCATTACGGACGATGTGTCTCCATGTCTCTAGATTAGAGGCCAGGGTGGACCATGGATGGCAATCAATACAACCAGCACTGAAGTATTGTTTCAGGGAGACTTTGCATCTCCTCATTGGGGCTCCTCTGTTGCGGCAGGGGGTGGTGAGTTCACCATAGAGCACTAAGATACATACAATGCACAGGCTATCTAGCACTATCTCCATTCAATTAGAACATCCTGTGAATGTAGAACATGAACATAAACACTCATGCAGTCCATGAGGAGAGAATACAAAGTCCTGGATATGATCATTTCTCAATATATTTCTTGCTGTTCCCTAAAGCTATTTCTCCTAAGAAAAAGTTAACTTTGTAAATCAAGTTTCTTGTTACATTTTCTTATAGCTTTTAATATTCAGTGTATTTTTGTGTGCTATATTCTATTTTGATTTTGACCAATCAAAGAATATGTTATAGGAAAGCAAAAGAATCTGACAGTCAGAAATGCATGAAATTTTAGCATTGTATTTGTTACCAAAGTGTCTTAAAAACAGTATTCACCTATTTAAGAAACCCTGAAAGTGTAAAGAAAAAAACAAATCTACACAATCTTGATCAACCAAGGCTGTCTAGGAAAAGTTCTGAATATTAAGCACATATATTGAAAACATTAAATTTTCTCAATTCAAAACATAAGTGGAAAGTAAAATATTTTTTAGTTTTTAGCAGAATTTGAAGGCAATAAGATATAATTTCAGAGCAATTTATGTTTGGTTTTGTCAAACTAAGGAGGTAATCTTCAAAGGTGAGAAAAATATTGCGATGGTGATGTTAGTAATTGATCTACTTTTAGTAATTTAGCAATTTAATAATTTGGAGATATATGACCTGGGAAAAATATATCTTTATGTCTTCAATCCAATTTTTGCAGTGTCATTACAATAATCACTGATAGATTAGTAGTGGCAAGTGTTGGTGATTGCAGTATGGACATAGTTCCTTAGAGACCAGTAGGATGGCCTTCTTCTTAATCTTATTGTCCTCAATACAGAATCGTAAGAGGAATTTTCTTACATTCTTTAATAAATTTAAGATTTTGAAATCATCCTGATGAATAAATATTTCAACAGCAACCATTTTTTGAGACACAACACCAAAATAATTATAAAGTCTCACTATTTACATTAAGAAGGCAATTTTGACACTAAAACTGAAAGGAATTAAAGACTTGCTGATGGAGTTCTGGTTTTAATGGAAAATAATAAAAAACACATAACAAAACAAAAATGAACATTAAAAAAAAACCCAAACAAAACCTCCCCACATTCGTACTCTACAATGTGATTCTTTGATCTTTTATTTGAAACAGGAGCCTTCAAATATGATCGACTTTTCACTTAACATTTGTATTTCTGTATTTCATTTTTTCATACAGTGCATTTGAAAAAACTATTACTAACTGATGATAAAGCCTAAATAGAGAGGATAAGGAATAATTGACAATATTTGAAGTAAAGAAATATATCCCTTTCCTCTGGAGGAATCTCCTGCTGCTGCTGTGAATACTGATACATCTTTTGACATTGAAAGTGATGAGTTAAGTGCAATTTCAGATCAAGACAGCAGACTACAAGGTCAAAAGCTATCCACTCAAGACAAATCTTATGTCACCATATAGAAATTAAGAACTTTGATTTAGAAATTCAGTAACATAATAAGCAGTGTACTATTGGTCTACCAGTTGTGTGCTCGTTTTCTTTTTAAATTTACATCTGAGAGAGGTGATAGTTATGATTTAATTTGGAACAAAAGATAACATAATAAAATAGAAAAGCTAAGCTGGAGCTCTTGTAATGCTTTTGGATCCTAGTCCATTCAAATGAGACTTTCTGAGCAGACATACATGCTAAAAGCAAATGTTCCATGGAGTATCCCCAGCGGATCTGAACATGATCACAGCCTCAGCAATGGGGATCAGACTGATCTCCAAGCATCTCTGCTTTGAGAAAGAAACCTTGGGTAGCTTGTTCTGAAGGCAAGGAAAAAGAAATCACAAAGAGCAGCTTTGAGCAGCTCCAATAGGAATGATGAGAGCTACTCCAACTCCATAACAATTTTCTGTGAAAGTCCCTCAGTAATTATCAGTTTATACACCAGTTTATGGTGTATCTACTCCTGCAGGATTCTGAACTTTACGACCTTTTTTAAAAGAAAAAGTCAAACAACTCCATAAATTTTATATAACTATAAAAACTATTAGATTCTAAAGTATCTATTAGGGTACAATACCTGCTATAGACTGCATTCTGAAAATATAAATATCAGATCTTCACTATCGTCTTTGTAACCAAAGAACTTGATTAATTTTGTTCCTCATTAAGGAGAAATCAGGTTTCACACCAGTAAGCGTAGACTGAGAAGAAATCACGACCAAAAATTGTATCAGTAGCTATGTAGCTAATCCAGAATTGCTCACTGAGATGGTGAAATGTAGTTCTCAGGTTAAAAAAAAAAAAAAAAAAAAAANACATTTTTTCTCTACAAATCTCCAAAAGCAGACCAGAAAATCCCTAAACAGATCATTAAACCATAACACATAATAACTGCATGTCAGTGCATTGTTGCATTCAATAACACCAAAAGAATTGCAACAAAATCTGCACAAGAGCTTCAGTAATCCAATCATGTGGCAAGAAAGAAAAAGAGAGAAAACATAGCACTCATATTTCACCAGGGCCTCAAAAGTCAGATTCTGAAGTCACAATCACCAGAAATGAACCACACTATTATGTCACTTACCATCTACATCATACACAGTCCGGGCAAGAACTGAAGATAATCAAAATACATTTAAAATATATGTCCTTAACTTCTTGTAAAACAACAAACAAGACACATAGCAAAGCTTTTCTGCTTTAAAATATGTGAAAATCGATCTTTAGAACAGTGTCACAGAACAGGCAACACAAAATATTTTTATTAAAGGTTATTTTGGCATTAAAAAATAGAAGATAGATTAATACAGTGCTGAAATAGTTAAGATTAAAGCACTGTTTAAATACTTGAATCAACTAAGTGTGGCAGTAAGTGCTTCTAGATGCTTTGGCTCCAAACTGGAGACACATGAAGGAGGAATAGCTTCTGTAACTACAGAAATATAAAATGGCCACTGAGGCCACCATACTTTATTTGGCTCAGACCTACAATCATTGGCTTGTTTGCTGAGTTTGTCAGTTAGAGAGCTAGCTGACATCAACCACAATTTTAACCACGCAATTTTTCTTATTAGTTTTCTGACCCTTGTCAGTTGTATTCCCCTTATTCCTTATATTTACATTAAGAATCATCAAGGTTTAAGGCTTCAGGTCTTTGATCTGTTGGGATTTACTGTTTTTTGCTGCCACATTAATAATTTCTTCTCTTTTTTGTAGCCTCAAGTGGAAACAATGTAGTAGAATTTGTTTTAGGACAGGTAGGGTAAGTTTCATTTTTGTCTTAAA
Source organism: Serilophus lunatus (assembly GCA_013399895.1). Classification (NCBI taxonomy): domain Eukaryota; kingdom Metazoa; phylum Chordata; class Aves; order Passeriformes; family Eurylaimidae; genus Serilophus; species Serilophus lunatus. Next base: position 53,770 of record VXBA01003154.1, read on the forward strand.
ATGCAAACATGTTTGCCGGGTGGTTGCTGAAGGTAAAGAGAGTTACAAATGAGAGATTAAAAAAAAAATTGAAAATTTCTAGAGAAATCAGAATGTAACCCACAAGCCCTCTCTTTTTTGTTGGATTTCTAATTTTCTCTATGTTGTTTCCCCTTAAACAACAAAATAACAGAGACTCTAATTGTTTCTTAATAAGAAGAACATTAATAGCTTTTTCAAGACCAAGAGTCTCAGGATATGCTGAAGTATCAGATGACAATCAGAAGTGTTTCATCTCCCATTCACAGTCCAATCACAAACCAAAACCAGACTACTTCTCTTGTAAAGCTAATACAGCCAAAATTAACTATCCAGAGCAAACTAAAAACCTTCCAGCAGTAACAGATTAAAAAAAATTACAAGTAGAAGGAATAGATTAGATTGATACCTTGGGTTTTTTCACATATTTCTGGGATTTTGTTTCTGGTCTACGGTTTCACTCGCAATCTTTCTTTTTAGCCCCTTTCCCATGATTTATGAAGCTATGTTTAACATTCCTTCTGAGATAAACAGGGTAACAAGACAAAATAGAGGGCCCAGAGAACCAGTAGTAGGCTCCAAGGTGTTGGCATAGGTGAGGCAGAATGCTGGTTGGATGGCACAGGAGGTGGAAATTTTGATGAATGTTATAAATGTGGGATGATAAGGGCTGTTGGAGTGTGTCTTTGAATCTGGAAACTTCCATTAAAGAATCTGCACTTTTCTTTTACCTCTTTTAACATTGTTTGTAAGTTTTTTTCTTCCTCTGGTTTTAGGCATCAAGATGTTATTATGAAATTTTTTCTATTTTTCAGTTGTAACCTTAAGACCTCTAACTCACATTAGAATATCACCTTGCTAATTTCTACTGGTTCTCTAATCAGAAATCTGTGAACTATGTTCAATGGTACAATCTGATGGCAAAATCAGACCATAGATTTACCAAACAAATAAACATTATCTAAAACAATTCACTGCTTAGGAAAATGTGTTAAAATGCAGAAACTTTTATGGAAATTTTAGCTTGTTTCCTGTGATAGTCTCACTACTTCTGTGTCTTGTGTAGCCATACAGTCTGTATTATATAGCTTATTAGTAACTTTGTACAAGTTTTCTAAAATGTAGTTTATCACCTTACCTAAGAATTCCTACAGACAAGAATTTCAGTGAGACAAAATGTCCTTCTGTTTGTGAAATTGGACTAAGAAGAAGACATAACATCTAGCAAAGCCAGTCAAAGCTGTTCAAAAAGCTTTGAAACTGTTCCAGAAGACATGGTACTGTGCCAAAAACAAAAGGTCGAGATGAGGAACAGGAAGTTGGGGTCTTTTTGAGACCTCCGACCCAACTTCAGGAGACGCATCAGAGGCATGGCAAGGGTGGTACTGTGGGAGGGACAGTTTGGGAAGTGGGGATAACAGATAAGGTAATGGCTAAATATTATAATTAGATGATAACATAAAATTTTAAAACCTATGTAATTCAGTGTGTGGCATTTGGAAAATATTCCTGGGTGCCCAGCATCGTAATAAAAGAGTGCTTTTTGCCTTTTAATGCTTAAAAATAGTTTGGCGAGTTGTTTTAAGACATCACTTGTGTAAACAGAACTGATCTATGGTTGAACCTAAAACTAGTCCATGGGAAAGTGGCTGCTTGCTCCACCTAGTACTCTTGACTGGCCAGAGCATCCCTGTTAATATTTTCTCTCAGGCTAAATAAGATCACAGACCTAAATGACATTGGAACTTGAGTTTTCCCGACATTAAATTAATTCTCATAGTTTGTGTAAGAGAATCAGTTTTATTATGAAAATACTGTCATTCTGACATCAGATATTTCTAAGCTTTTCTCCTTCGTTTTCAGGAAGGAAGGAAGGAAGGAATCAACCAACCAATTGTGGTGGTTTAAGACCACTTTTTATAGTTCAGGGGCAGGTTCAATAAAGGTGATGGAAAACTGAACAAAATTTGCAGCAGGTGAACAGTTTATTACAGGGGGTTTAAAGTAGGGAAGGCGGGATACCCCAAAGGGACCCCAAAATTACACAGAGAGGAACATTTGACACGCAGGAAAAAAAAACACAAAAGGGAAAAAAAAAACAAAAAAAGAAAGGGAACTGTTCCCTCAGCTAGTTGGCTAGCTGAAGAAAACAGGAGGGAAGGGTAGGAAATGCCGTCTCTATCCTTCTCTCTCTCCTGGAAGGACTCCCCAGCTTTTAAGTTCTCTGAAAAGCACAAAAAGAAGTGAAAACAACTCCCTCCCACCACCTCCCCGAAGGGTTACTTGCTTGCCAAGAGGAATGGGTGAAGTCATGCCGTGGGGGGGCCTGCAGGCGCTGGGGACTGGAGCTGTGTGTCTCCCCTCGGAGCAGCCGAAGAAGAGCAGGGCGGGCTGTTGTCTTCAGCTTTTAAGCCTCCTTGTTCTCGCATGGATCTCGTTGCCTTCCTCCTGGCGAAGCCGTCTCTCCATTGGTTCAGTGGGGCTGGGGCCCGCCTTGGTTTCCGGTGTTTTCCTGTCGAGAGAATCATGAGTTTCGGTCCCACCCGCCATCTTTGTTTTCACAGCCATGGCATCTTAGAGATGCCCCAGCACCACCATGGCTCCAGGGCCGGCCCTCCGTTGCCATCCAAAAGCGGTGACCACGCACAGGTTCTCAGTCAGGGCCAGCCCAGGGCCACCACGCTGGTGCCAGGGACCTGGGCGATGACCATGCATCCTGTACGCTGCCCTGCCCGCCCCAGAGCTTCCCCCAGGAAGCCCCACGCTGCCCCCGGGCCCAGGGAATCGGCTCTGGCAGCTGCCCACCCCGGGAGGCCACAGTGCCCTACCTGTGCCACCTGAGCTGGGACTGAGGGACCCCCTCATGCAGCCCAAGACGGCCCCGGGCTGCGTGCCGCTGGCCCGCGCTCCCGGGACCAAGGGACCACGCACACTGTGCAGGGAGGGGTGGGGAGCTGCCACCGCCCATCCCCAGATGGCCCCAGGGAAAACGAGAAACTGCCGCCGCCAGCCTCGGCCCCGGCCCGGCCCNCCAGGAAGCCCCACGCTGCCCCCGGGCCCAGGGAATCGGCTCTGGCAGCTGCCCACCCCGGGAGGCCACAGTGCCCTACCTGTGCCACCTGAGCTGGGACTGAGGGACCCCCTCATGCAGCCCAAGACGGCCCCGGGCTGCGTGCCGCTGGCCCGCGCTCCCGGGACCAAGGGACCACGCACACTGGGCAGGGAGGGGTGGGGAGCTGCCACCGCCCATCCCCAGATGGCCCCAGGGAAAACGAGAAACTGCCGCCGCCAGCCTCGGCCCCGGCCCGGCCCGCGCCCCCGAGAAACGGCAGGAGCAAGGACCATCCCGGCTCCAGCCCCGACCTCAGCTTCCCTCCCCCATCCCAGGGTTTAAGGAAAGCAGAATTTTACTCAGGCAGGTAAGAGAGCTCTTCTTACCCCCTTTTTTCTCAAAAAGTCCAAGGAACACCCCCAAGCCCCCTTTGACCATTTCCCCGCGATCCCAGCCCACCCCCAAACCAGTACACCAATCAACCAACAAACCAACTGAAGAACCCTCACAAAAAACAAACTAACAAAACCCCAAACTAAAACAACAAAAAATCCCCAGTTCACTCGCAGAGACTTCTTCTACTGTGGAATGACACTCTTCCATTTTAGACATAATTTATGATAATGACCTTCTGGTCTTTCTTGTAGGAAATTTATTAAGGTCTAGCAGACCTCGACGGAATATTTGTAATTTCCTTAAAGTTGTATATTTTGAATCAAAAAATCAGCTGTTAATGTGACAGAAATATTAGCAAGTTACAGCTCATATCTTCAGACTTGTTATTACTGTACCTTATTATGGCAGTTTTTATCACAAATTCCTAATTTTTCTTCTCTCTGCTGATGTTAGGAAATTAACAAGACTGAAAAAACTCCAGTCTGTATTGATTCAGAAAAGCCAATCCTAGCCTTCTATTAAACAGAAGGTTATTTTAATGGTTTTAATTTCTTTCTCTCCCCAACTATTTAGTGGTCTATTACTTAGCATATTGTTTGTATTGTACCACTATTTAATGTGTAGGTATAGTTCATGAACGAGTTTTTTGTACACATGTATTCCTTTGTCTGTTTTCTTCTTATGCAGATGCCAGTCCTGCAGATAGAACACACACCCTGGCATGTGCAATTTTGATTTATTTGGTTACTTTTGCTAGCCTTCAGCAATTCATATTCCAAGTACCTATTAGCCTTCCTAGACTGAGTATATGAAGAAACAAATTTTTTGTGTATATGATCAGTCTTTCAAAACATAGAGTCCATCAAAAAATACATAAAAGAGATTTTTATTTTTTTTTTCTGTGGCGGAGGAGAGCCTGATTCTGGTTTTTTGAATGGAAATTCTTTTCAATTAAAGTAGAAGCCAGACAGAATAAATCAACTAGTATTCCTCTTTCTGATTAGCTCTTAATGTATTCCTCCTGTATTTGTATGATAAAGAACATTTATTGAGCATCGGTACCCAAATTATACCCGTTTTGACGTTAGATCCTAAGACTGTCACCTAGTAAGTAACAAACAAAGAGTATCTGTGGGCAGCTGACCAATAAATTGGACTTCATCATAAATTCAATGCCATCCAGCAAAGCATTGGGATATTGCTGGCTTTAGTTTGTGAAAAAGGATTTTCACAGACAGTGTGCCAATCATCCAAAAGGATGGTTGAAAATAACTGTTGGATTGGCATATTAATGATCACAGGAGACCAATGTAAATGTCATGAACTATTGGGAAAGAATAAACTCAGCCCTAATACTAGTCCTCATGTGTTCCCAGGGTGCACAGATAAAATTTTTATCGTAACAAGCAGCATGGTAGTTTGCATGAATTATTAAATCACATGCATACAGGAGGGTTCATAATTAAACATGAAGACTTACTGAGGATTATTGTAACTGACAATGTCTAGAGCCTGCAAATTCCAGCTATAAGTCAAGAGACCAACATGTATGATTGCTTTTAATTTGTATGACAATTTGTGAGTTATTAATTTGTAACACTTTTAGATGTTGCCAAAGAGGAGAATATACAATTAATCTTTCAATATGCATATGTTAAAAATTAATAAAAAATATGAAACATATAGCATTATTTATATACAATCACTTTTAACTGTCATAATAGGAATAACTCCATTATAATAAGCTATTTAATGTAGAAATTTAGTTTAAATTGTTGTCCTTTTTTGTGCTATTATGTATGAGGCATTCTAATATGTCTTCTGTTTTACATTTTTAGCAACAGAATTGCACACTTGAAACTCTCAAGGGCTGATTTTGTAGTCCAGTGATGAACAATGCAGCCTTAAGGAACTTAATTCAGATTATAAGGCCTGTGACATTTAGAATAATACTGGAGGTTCCTTTTCATCCCATTATGTACACAAAGTCTTGTAGTGTATAATGTGTGCAGAAGGTCAGTAGCTCTCCTTTCTTTATGCCCTCTGCCCATAAGGAAAATAAAGAATGTAGTTTGTAGAACAAAAAAAACTTTTCACTTTTGTTTTACTTTCTTTTATAAACTGAAATATAAGAAAACCTCAAATAACTTTATATTAACTTTATTCTTCACATATTATTTTACCTACTATAACTGATTAAGTTACATTATTCTTCTTCTGCAAACTGGTTTGGGGCAATGCTGAAGCTGTTAAATATCTGACTGTTACTACTGTCACTGAAAAAAAAGGAGTAAGTACATAGTCTCTGGAATACAACCACTAAGGCACATGGCTCTGAGAGTCTCGATATGAAACTCCCAGAGGAGGACATTGCATCTCTTTCTGAAATGCCTAAATCCCAGTACTTACACTGTGAAATACAGTTTCAGCATTCTGATTTGACACTAGTCTAAAGCAGACTTGACTCTGTCAGGACTGGAAAATTTCTGCAGCATATTTGGCATAACCATGCATAAGGAGAATTTAATCTTTCTAGTTGGAAGTAGTTATGTAAGTAAGCATATAGGAAGATTCCAGTGAGTTCTGTGCTTGTGTCTATATCTATATAAAAATTTTGCTGGGTTTTTTTGCCTTAAGAAAACCTCAGTCAGTAATACTGGCTATTCCATGTATTTTCTGCATTAAATCAGTTAAAGAATTTCTTCAACAATTATTTAATACATCGCACAAAATTAATTATTCACATTATTTATCCTTTATAATGTAAAATTATAAATTAAAATAAAAATTAAATTAAAATTAAAATTAAATTCCATTTGTAAAGCAATTTTTCAAACTATAAACTGCTTTCTTGTCCCAGTTGTACAAGTCTTTAGGCCAGTCTAGTATTAGAAATCCTAATGTCACTTCAACATCCTAAAAAGTTCAGAATCAAGCATAACCGGAAAAAAAATCTTTACAATAGACAATTATATTCCTATCTGATACTGAACTCCATTTAGGTAGGAAATTATGCTGAATTTATTCTAACTTCATCTCATCTGAGATTACCTCTCATACACAAAAATGAATAAAAAGTAAAATTCTTCTGAGTTTCTTTGAGGTGTTTTTTCGGTACTCATTACAGATAAGTAGTGGACATGATCATAGAATTAATTGTAGAATTATAGAAACATTGGATGACTAGAGTTGGAAGGGACCTTAAAGGTCATCTAGTTCCAAGCTCTCTGCCATGGGCAGGGACACCTTCCACTAGACCAGGCTGATCCAAAGACCTTAACTTGGCCTTGAACACTTCCAGGAATGGAGCATCCAAGACTTCCCTGGGCGACTTGTTCCACTGCCTCATCATCTTCATAGTGAAGAATTCTTTCTAGTATCTAATCTAAACATAGTCTGTTGATTTTGTGAGGCACCAGATTGTAATACTAGTACTTGTAATATTTGGGTCAGAACTAGCTCTGGGGTGTGTGTGTGTGTGGGCATGTGTCTATATGGAGGGGAGAAAGGATGGGTCGAGCTTCACGGAGGTGAGATGATGTGCTAGTCCCTGTGAGCCTCATGAGGTGGCCCCATGGCAGCTCCAGTCAAAAAAGCCCCAAAACACTCCAACATTGCACCTCCTCAAGACCCTAACCCAGACTTGCATTTGTGGGGACAATGGGAACACTGCCCCTCATGCTACCCCAGAGCCCCAGAATGGCCGTTGTGCCAGAGGTCCTTCCTGAGGGAAGATGGCCACAAGGACCAGTGATGATAAAACTGAAGGTATGTTCTCTCCACGTTGCTGCAGCCCTGCTATTTGGTCACGTGAGAGCTGGTCATCCACAAGGTTCCAATGGTAGCTATCTATTTCTCTTTCTCGGTCTCTCTTCTTGCTTCATCTTCTGCTCTTTATTTGCTCCTCTCTTGATGCGTTGAGTAGATTAAAGCTGAGGGACTGGATTTTTCTGGGTAGGGACTTCAGTGGAATATATTGTCTAGATAGAATGATACCTTTATTTTTTTTTAATTTTGCCAAGTTCTTTTATTTTCTTCCCTAAACTATCAGTAAAAATACCTCTTGAAGAAAAGACTGTGGCTTCTTTTAATGTTATCTAAAGGTATTAAAGAACTCTATATACATTTTTAAAGTAAAACTCCTGGCCGAGCCTTTGAGCTGATGGCTCTGGCACTGAGATGTTACAGATTTAAAGCTATAGATTTTTCCTATCACTATATGTCCTTGTAAAAAGCCCCTCTCCAGCTTTCTTGTAGGCCATCTTTAGATGCTGGAAGGCTGCTGTAAGGACTCCCCAGAGTCTTCTCTTTTTAAGGCAGAACAACAACAATGTGCTTAGACTGTCTTCCCAGGAGAGATGCTCGAGTTCTCTGATCATCTTTGTGGCCCTACTGTGGACCCACTCCAACATGTCCTTGCCTTCCTTATGTTGGAGTTCCACATTCTTCACCAGCCTCTCCTTGGTGACAAGTAGATCCACTATAGCACCTCTCCTTGTTGCCTCCTCTGTCTCTTGGAGAAGGATTGTTTATGCCCTCCTGTGTTGTCCTCACAACAAATATCAGGGTGATTGAACTCCCCATGAGTACCAGGGCTTGTTAACTTGAAGCATGTCCTGTCTGTTTGTAGAGAAGCTCAGTCAGTCAGTCTTCCTGGTCTGGTGGTGTGTGACATACCTCCACTAAAACATTACCTGTTTCTTCTCTCCCTTTAATCCTGACCCATAAACTCTCAGTTTATACTTCATCCATCCCCAGGATGGATGGTCCACGCACTTCATTTGGTCATTGACATAGAGGGTAACACTCCTTCCTTTTCTCTCTTGATTGTCCAAAGGAAATTTAACCTCCAGCTCTGCTGCTTACAGATTGTTATGGGTTGGAGAGGAAAATAGAAAAATAAATCTTTTCCTCTCCTCGGACCAGCGAGGGGGCAGAGCTTAGCCCCAAGCCGGGGCTGGGGGTGGGACACCCCTGGTTTTGGGTGCCTGTCCAGGTTTGGGGGCCAGAGGGGTGGGGCACAGGGAGTTTTGGGGGCCAGACGTGACATGCCCAGCACTTCCTGGGACAGGACCAAGAGCCTATCTCTCACCAGAAACTACAGAGAGACATGTCACCTCCCCGTGGCTGGGCCAGCCAGGCTACGCTGTGGGGAGGGGATGCCTTTTTTTTTTACTCGATCTCACATCAGTCCCCTGTGGTCAAGAGATACTTGGGGAAAAGGGACAGAGACTGGGCAAACCACACAGAGAACTCTGGGAAGGGAGGTGGGGATTTGGGGAAGAGGAGGGGAGCCATGTGGTGGTTTTTGGCTCGCTCTTTGTGCCAGGCACGAGCACGTGTGGCTCAGACTGCTCTCCTCAGGACTGCTTACAGAGGAACTCCGGCATGAACCCCCGCCGCCTCAGATTTTCTCCTGCCAACACCAGACCATCACCACCCCCCACCGTTCCCAGCTGCTGAGACCCCCGAGATGTCGCGCACGCCCGGAGGCCACCGCAGAACCCCCACCAGCGATCTGGCTTCGTGTGCTCCCATCTCTAGATCTTTCTTGTGTTCCTAGGGAGTCCCCCAGTCCCTCTCAGTTCCTGGACTGAGTGCCACAGCCCCATCTCTACCTGAGAGGCTTCTCCGTGGTCTCAGCACCCTCCATTCCTGTCGCACGTGTTTCTTCCCCCGGTCTGGATTCCCTTCTCAGCGACTGGGAGTCACTGTAGCCCCTGAGCTCCCGAGCGCCCCACACTGCTGAGAGGAGTCACTGCAGCTCCGCCACCTCCAGCACATCACAACTGCCAGAGGGCATTAGGGACAACTGTATTTCCAAGGACATTAATTATTGCTTTTGTGGGTTTTTCTTTGGTTCACCACTTCGGTAGCAAATCATATCGGTTCATTCATGTCCATATCCATACACCCATCAATGTTTATACCCATATCATATATTTAATAAATTGCTGCCTTTCCTCTACTTCTCTCATTTGTTTGATAACACTTCTTTTTGTCCTTTAAACCTGGACACAGATGCTGTGAAGAAGTTATATTTCATCTGTTTATACACTAATTTCTCTCTTTTCTCCTGTTCTGTGATACATGCTTAGCTCAGGTTTAACTCTAGACTGTCTTTTGTTATTAGTTTTCAAGGAGTTTATCGAAGAACGCCTTAGGGGGTTTTTTGACATCTTAAGTGTAATCAGAATTCAATAACAGCATACTCCCTTCTCGTTTTCACACCAGCAAAATTTGGACATGATGCTTTACCAAAATTATAATCTGAATACTTTCAAATAGTTTGTCTATTTGACAAGAAGTCTCACTTATGCAGTGAGCAAAGATGATTACTTTTTTTTTTTCAGCATTGCGTTATATATATATATATATAATATAAAACATGTAATTAGAGTCTGTATCTGAAGTGAAAAACTGTTATTTATTTTAGTAATAATTTATTTCAGTGCAGGAGCTATTAAACTGTAATACTATATCCTTCTTAGGAATAAAACAACTATGCACAAATCAACATCTATTTATATATTCCTCTGAAAACAGAGGTTCTTCAGACCCATGTATTTTGCAGTGTTAGGGAGGGGGTTAATTGTGCTAGTGCAATCAAATCAAATATAATTGAACAACTGAAGGAGAAATCTTTACCAGCCTGCGTTTATAGGATTTTTTAAAAGCAAACAGTTTATGCTCTTGGATATCTGTCTCAAAGAGGCAAGAAAAAAATCTACATGAAAGTAGAAAAGATAAATGTTAGTCATGTAAGGAAAAAAGGTTCTTAGTTATACAGGTTCACAAAAATATTACTATAGGCTTTCTTATGTATTTTAATGCAGCTCTTTTCCCATGATTTTAGTTTTATAACAAAATTAGCCTTATTTTCATTGTTTACCCACTTATATGGAGCCTGACTCTAACATGACACACCAAAAAGCTTTTTGATTAGTATCTTTGTGCTTGTCTAAGCAACATCCACTAGCATTCAAAATGGGTATCTGCTAAAATGGAAATTAATATCCCATAACTGCAAACAGAGATTACTTCATGCAAGTATTTAAATATAACACACTCTTTAAAAAAGCTCTTCAGAGAAATCTTTCACAATAAGTACTGACATGCTTGCTAGGCATTCATTCTTCATTACTTTATGCTGCAAGTATTTCTATGCCAGTATCCATGCTTTACAATATCAATTGCTCTAAAACACATAAAGCCAGTTCCACTCCCTACCATCAGATGTCTACAGTTACTGATAGTCTTGCATGAAGTTCTGACATAGGTGCCAACTATGTCTCATATATATTGAATTTTTAATTGATGTTTATTTTGTTTCATTTCGATTTTACAAGGTGAATGGCATGAGCTACTTCAGTACCCCAGCATGTGCTAACACTGGAGGGTAAATATCTGTGACATTTCAGTGAGGTCTGGAACCTGGGTACTGCATCTTTTCTTTCACTGCATGGAACAGAGTACTTCAATGTGAAACACTCAAACAATCCAACAAATTATGACCACAGGTTGGATTATGTCAATTTAGACTTATCTAACCCAATTAACTAGAAAACAGGTATTTTGGATTTTTTACTTCAGTGTCTCTCCCAGGCTGTATGGCTTTATGTTACATTTCAGACCTCTTCTCAAAGTATCTTCTACATTTTCCCTTCTGCTCAGTGCTACTTTCAACAATTTTTGGTAGACTTTTTTTGGCACACAGGTACTCTCCCTACTTGTAACATCACTGATAAAAGACAAGTCTAATGAAGAATTAAAGTATCTAAGAGGTAGTACCAATTTCATGGTTAAAACATTTTTACCACTCCCTGTGAGCCAGATATATACCACAGAATATAGTCCCTGTCTGTTCTTTTACCAAATCTGGAATGGCAATGCTGCTCAGAGGGGAATTTTCCCTTGATGTTACCCATCACTATCAGCAGAGCAGTATCTCACAAATGTGAATGTGTTGATGGTGTAAGAAACAGTTATGAAGCTACATTCAAAGTGTTACAAACAAAATGAAATACAGGAGAATGGGCTAAAGGATGAGAAGTCACAGGTACTCGTTTTCATTCTTACTTCTTTCCCCTTTGAAAGCACTCTTTGAGAAACAGGTGGACAGCAAGTGCCCCACTTAAAAGCCATCCATAAATTCAGTACCTAGACCATTCTTTACAAGATAGCAATGAATGCACGTCCTGATTTTATTTTGTTATTTCATTAACTAAAGTAATCACAAAGGATGGTTATTTTAAGGAAAGCAGAAGAAAAGGTGATCTTTTCTTCTTACAGGGAAAGGTAATCTGGATTCTCCTGTAGATAAAAGACAGCCATAGGACTGGCTACTAACTAGGCATTTATCAGTATGAACTTTAGCATTCATAATTATTCTGTGTCCTGAAAGAAAACTTTTCATCAGTAATAATAAATTTCTATGCTGAGGCAGAAATTTTCAGGCAAGAGCTCATACTCATTCCTAGTTTGGAGACCTTTTTTATTTTCTTTTTCTCATTTTTGCCAATGCTATGAGCACTAAGCATGCCACAGGTCTCAATCTGCTTAACAGGAAAGACATGGAGAAGGATACACAATTAGCAAGTGTGTTTATTGTACCTCATTGTACTAAACTCAGTTCAGGAATACAAGTCTTAATTTCTCATCCATATTTAGTAGTGAGACAGGGACATAGCCGGATCATCTTTCCAATTTAGAATCCTTATTGAAACTTCTGCTGTGGACACCAAGTTCTGAGGCAGCTTCTATGCTACTGCACAACTTAACCCATAGCTTTTAGTCATCCTTGACTTCTAATCAGGTCTTTTTTTGATGAATCCCAAAGCATGGAATATATTGCAGGCCAATTCACTCCCTCATGACCTTCACTTCCCAGGCAGAGAATTGGGAATTGAATAGAAAACCGATCAATCCCATCTCCATGATGGAATGTGAAGAAGTGATCAGTACAGGAGCAAGGAAAATAAAAGAGAAAAAAACCCAACCAAACCCTCAAATCCTACAACCCATCAAGAATGAAAAGTCAAGGTAACTATACCCAGATATTCTTACCTGCCACCCATGTGTGCGAGGTGGAGGTCAGATACACAACAATAGTAGGCTTCTAGCAGATTTTCAGCTCTATGAACGTAAAAAGCTCAGAGGCTTGAGTTAACTAAGCATCTTAGGTAAACCGGGCTGAAGCAACATGTTTCTAACACAATCATTATGTGTCTAGTGAATAATATTTCTATATAAAGGGAAAGAAAAGGACAACATACCAGGGATGGGTAGAGGAGTTTTCTAGGGCATCTTGCAGGAACAATAATTAAAGGCTGCAAAAAAACCCAGTTTTGGACCCAGATTTCTTTGGAAGTAAATGAAATGGGGGAAAACTACTGACTGTTACAATACTTCACAAACTAATGGAGAACCATGCTGAACAACTGTCAGAGGAGTTGTGCATGAAATGACGACAAATCAGATCCACAGACCTGTGGACCCCTAGGATCAAGATATTTTCTAACTTAAATGAATTCTGTGATTCTGTGATGCAGAAAACAACAACCATACAAGAGAGAAAGATCATTAAATTGTGAGCATGTCCATGAGGCTTTTCAAAATTTTGTTGATGAAGAGAGAACAGATTTACACTACAAAATGAATTTCTTACTGACATTCTCAGTTCTTTCTCACTTCCTTGCCTTCTCTTGCACTCAAGGCCAGAACAGATTTTGATGAGTCACCACAGGGGCTGGGGAGAAGCTGTCTTTCCCTTCAATCCATTACAAGATACCCTCAGGCAACTTTCTTAGGTCAAATAAAATCAGAATTCCTTTTTTCAAGCATCTGCAACTTGATTCTGTATCCTATACACTTTTAAATTGTAATGTTTTTATTTGGCCTGATGAAAGAAACATGATCAGCTCTGTTTCCTATCTCTTTATTTCCTTCAGTTCACAAGACAAGATTTGAAGGTCACAAAAAGTATTTATCCTTTGATACAGTTTGGAAAATCTCCTGTGTGCACTGTCCATAGGCTAAACTCAAGTAAATGAATTTCTTTAAAGCCTAAAATGAAAAAGGTAGAAGATGGAAGAAGGTGAGAATCAGACACTCAGCTTGTCGTGGTTGAATTCTATTTATTTGTGTTGGAGATAATTTATAGACTTAGAGTAATTTTTTTTATCTAAAAATCTCACAGAATGCAGATATCATGTGAATTTTGGAGGAGGCAACTATATCATGGGATGTAGTTTTCCCATCTTTCACAGGCAGGTGCTTTAGGAAAGAATTGCCAATACCTGTAGGCAAAATAGCCAACAGTGATGTTAATGAAAGATATATTAAAATAAGGCAGCCTCACATAGGATCATAAGCTGAATGTTGATTAATATCACAATCTTCATTTATGAATTGACTTTTTACTGTTATGGAAGAAAAAAAAGCTCCAACTTCAACACCTTAAAAATAAAGTAAATGTCTAAATTTTTTCTTAGTTACTTCTTCTATCTTTTACAAATTCTCATATATTTCTTTTTAGATTTCCTTCATTAAGTGAGTTTCATTAGCCATCCACTTGATAAATATAAGAATAGGTCTAGAGTTAGAAGAAAATCTCATACCTCTCAATTTCCTTCTTTCAGTAAGGCTTTTCTATACCAGCATTGTTCAACATTTCAAAAAGTAAATGACTTCTTAGATTCCTAAACATGATTATTAAAAGTCTAACTTCAGCCACCACCCTGAAACAAATGGAAACTTTTCCTCAATATACTGGTAATTTTCATTTTTTTCATCAAGAAAGGAAAAAAAATAAAAGTACTTCAGGTCTCTGTTAGAACTTTAACTCTGAAAATTCAGTTCTTGATAGATCTTCCTTGTTGCATAACCATATATATCAGCTCTAGAAAAAGTACCTTATACTCAATAGTCATACTCATTTAACAGTCCAGTTCCTCTGGCATCTCTCATCTGAGTAGAGCTAAAAGTGTCTAAAATGCAATTATTTGGAAGATTAATCATTAGATAAACAGGATTCTTTTTTTCCTGAAAGAGTAGTGAGAATACCTTAACACATGTTTTCATTTGTTTCATCACTTTTCCTTGCTTCAGGCATTCCCATCAGCAATCAAAACATTAGTTGAAGAAGCACTATGCTACTTTCCCAACCCAACAGTGAGCTGCTTTGCTGCTGGCCAAGATTGGCTCAACAACTCTACTTATTAGCTATGTTAAAGCAGACAAGGGATGGTCTAAAAAAAATACTTGCATGAATTACATTGTCTTTGCCTAATTCTTCTTGCCTAATCATTCGCTTTTAATGTTCACATACTGTTCTAGACTATATTTTTCTTTCTTCTGCTTTCTCCATTTATCTATGACTAGGTTTGAAATAGTGTTTGTCTATCAGAGTATGAATGTTAATACAGGGTGACTGTTTAACACTACTGTAAGGGTGGTGAAAAGCATTTCAGAGTTACAGAATAAGCCTTTAGAAACACATAACTGTATCAAATGCTAAAAGACATGGTTTTATGCCCAAGCAAATTCATACAAAAATGAAGACTCTGTCTAGTATCAGCCAGTGCCAATTTCTAATATGAAAAATGTATCTAGGTTGTTTGCATCTTTTCCACACAAGGACGTTGAACAAGTCATCAGTCATCATCACCTCATCCATGTTATGATATTAAAGTTAGCGGAGAGCAGTTCAGCTTGGGAATTGAGGTGTACTAACTGGTGAGATCATAGATAACTAGCTAAATTGTTAGCAATAGATTTAAGGTGTGGGAGTGTTAAAAAGCTATTCAGTTTTAACATTCTGAAGAACTAATAAGGCAAAAAAAAAGAATTATGTAGAAACAAATTACAATTGATTCCTAACTTGTAAATGTTGCTGTTCATTTTCTACCATAAACTTTCACTGTTTTTTTCTTTGTTATCGTTGTTACCATACTAAAATCAAAGATACCCAGTCCTGTAGGTGAAAAAACCACCAACATTACAAGAACAAAATCCTTAGAAGAGAGCTCATTTTTATAATACATTGAAAATTATGTTAATTGATTATAGGGAAAATCCACAAGCCTTTGTGACCAGCAGACTTGTACCTTAGAGTTGTTGGTGAAGGGCCCCAATTAGATTTTTTTTTTTAATAATAGAGTTTTAATTCATGTGGCACAATACTAAAAGTCTTAGTACCTTGAACTATTCAAGTACAACTCCTTCTGGCATGTCCTAAGGAGCCTTGAACAAATAATGAGTTTGTGATGTTGAAGTTGGTAAACTACATATGTTGCTGAAGTGAAAATGAAAAAGAAATCCAATATTTTTCTCCTCTATGGCTTAGTTTGTAGATTTAACTGCAAGCTTAAAAATCCTTTTGGAAACTTCCACCTAGACTTTGAATAAGTGAACTTGATTATCCTTTTTACATTTATGCTCTAATGCATTTTATGAATATACTACAGGAATTACAATTTAAATTTTGGATATTATTTTCTCTTCAAAGATAGCTCAGTAAAAATAGAGAAGAAGAAATCAGTGTAAGCGATGTGTATTTGAGGGCTTTTATCAAAGAATATTTCAAAACTTACAGAATTTAAGGCTTATATAGATTTGGTATTTAAGAGACTGGCTGTTCAGCTTTAACTGTATTTTCAGAGACCAGTCTTCAATTTTGTGATACAATAAAATCCAAGAAAATATACTCATTTGATTCATTTCTATAAGGGAATACCTTGAAATGCCACTTAAAACTGAATTAATATTTTAGTTGATGAAGGTAACTTGCAGGTGAAACACATTTTACATTCTGGATTTAAAATTCTAATTTTGCTTAACATCAAATAAAAGTAAAAAGAGTGCCAAGACTGAAAGTGTAATCCATGTATGTCTTGTCTGCCTAAGGTCCATAAGATTGATATTTAATTTTGCTTCATAACATACACAGTGTAGTGGTTTAACCCGGGCTGAGTGCCAGGAGCCCATTACAGCCACTCTCTCACTCCCCCTTGCCCAGCTATAGAGGAGAGAGAGAATATAATGAGAGGTTTCATTATTCATGATAAGGACTACAGCAAATTCTTTCTTAATCACCGTCACAGGCAAAACAAGACTCCATGTGTGAATAGTAGTCAGGTTTATTACTAACAAGATCAGAGCTAAGAGTGAGAGACTAAAAGACACCTTTTACCCCCCACCCCCCTCCTTCTTACATTCAACCTATTCTCCCGCAGCGGTCAAGGGAAAAAGGCGAGGTGGGGGGGGGAGTTGTTGTTGTGGTCAGCTGCTGTTCTCAGCCGCTGCTTGGGGAGAAGAGTCCTTCCAGCCACATTCCATGGGGTCCATCCCTCACAGGATACAGTTCCTCTCACAAACTGCTCCGGCGAGAGTCCATCCCATGGGCAGCAGCCCTTCACCCACAGCTGCCACATGGCTCACATTCCACAGGGTGCAGTCCCTCAGGCACAGGCTGCTCCAGCGTGGGCCCCACGAGCCACGCATCCTAACAGGAGAATCCTACTCCAAGTGGGCTCCTCTCCCCACAGGCTACAGTCCCCTGCCAGCTCCCGGCTCCACCTTGGGTCTCCCACGGGCTACAGCCTTCCCCAGCATCCACCTGCTCCGGCGTGGCTCCTCCACGGGCTACAGGTGGATCTCTGCACTCCTGTGGTCCTCCATGGGCTGCAGGGGCACAGCTGCTTCACCATGGTCTTCCCCATGGGCTGCAGCTGGATCTCAGCTCCGGCGCCAGGAGCATCTCCTCCCCCTCCTTCTGCACTGACCTTGGTGTCTGCGTTGTTGTTCACAGGCTCTCACCCTGCTCCTCTCCGGCAGCCATCTTCATTTCCTACTACTTTTTTTTTTCTTCCTTCTTAAATATGTTATCACAGAGGCGTTCTGTCAACTACTGATTGGCTCGGCCTTGGTCAGCAGCGGGCCCAGCCTGGGCATGGGGAAACTTCCAGTAGCTTCTTGAAGAAGCCTCTCCCTCAGCCCCCCCACTGCTACCAAAACCTGGCCACAGAAAAAACAATACACACAGTTAGAAACATTGCTAGTGAAAGGTTTTGTGCTCACTTAAATGGAGGGTTTAATTTGGTTTGAAATGACCACTGTGACATGTAAAGCCTTCTACAACAAAGGAGATGAGAAGCATTACATTGATTTTCATTGTGTTGGTTTTTTTAAAAAAATATTTTTGTGTATTTTAAACTAAATAAAAACCCCTTTCATTTTTTGCCAGTTTTTAATCTACAAAGTTTCTTTCTAGTTCATATAGAAAAAGAAGCCAGAATACAGATCTAATTGCTCAGTATTTCACAGCAAAGGAATTTCTAGTAATGTCTGTTCCTTTTAGATGTGTTTTTTGTATTGTGCTTCTTAAAAATTAAAATATATGAAGATTTTGTGACCACCTTCTAAGATATTTAAACAATCACATTCAACACTATTTTTCATTCAAATTAAAATAGAAGACCATCTTCAGTTTGAAGAAAAAACAAATAAAAACTGAATAATTAAGAGAATGCTACTAAGTCTATTTTCTTTTTTGAAATCTAGTCCATACTTGCATCTGTTGAAAAGGTAAAATACATTTAATGGACAGTGGGTAATTCTGTATCTGCCCAACCTTGAGAAAAACAGAATTCAGAATGGTTCCAATAGAGAGGTGTAATATTAGTACGGGCTATCATTGTTTAAAGAAGACTAGAAACTTTCTGTTTCCTGGAGGGTTAGTCCTCAAAATATAAATCATTTTCCTTGCTAGACTGCTGTCATTGAGACAGAAGGTGGTGGCTTTTATCATCTTGAATTTTTTAAACACGTGCTAAACAAAGTTGTTCCTGGCATGCATCCTGGCTGCTGTTTTAATGGTCAGTATAACCTTTGCTGTCAGAAAGACAAACTACTGCTTCTTTCCTGTAAAATACTTATGATGTAGATAGAGCTTAAAAATCATCTTAGGATTCTGAAGAAATAAGTTTCCTTCTATTTATCTGCTGAGCTCTTCACTGTAATTCGCTATCTTAAATTGACATTTTATCTTTTAAGTAATTCCATTTTAAGCACCTTCTGGCCTTAAAAAGGAGAGGGGTAGAAGATAAATTAATTAAATTTCATTGGAAATTAAATTAAAAAAGCTATAACATAATTTGTGATCAATTCAAAGTTTTTGGCTGAATACAGTGGTCATCATTGTAAGTTCTGATAACTAATATTCAGACATGTAAAAGTACACTAATTTGTATCACAGAATCACAGAATCACTAGGTTGGAAGAGACCTCCAAGATCATCTAGTCCAACCCTTACCCTAGAACCTCAACTAGACTAGACTATGTCACCAAGTGCCACGTCCAGCCTTTTTTTAAACACATCCAGGGATGGTGACTCAACCACTTCCCCGAGCAGTCCATTCCAAAGCTTTATTACTCTTTCTGTAAAAAACTTCTTCCTAATATCTAACCTATACCACCCTCGACGCAGCTTGAGACTGTGTCCTCTTGTTCTGTCAGTTGCTGCCCGGTGAAAGAGACCAACCCCCATCTGACTACAACCTCCTTTCAGGAAGTTGTAGAGAGCGATAAGGTCACCTCTGAGCCTCCTTTTCTCCAGGCTAAACAGTTCCAACTCCCTCAATCGTTCCTCATAGGGCTTATGCTCCATACCCTCCACCAGCCTCATTGCTCTCCTCTGGACAATTCTGTTCATTGCAGTATATTATGTGATTGAATGCATCATTTGTCACTCTACAGAGAATGTAACTGCTAACATTACTTTGGTCCAATACATTAGTAGATCTAAATCCAAAATAGGTATTTAATTGGATAATTTTTATTTTTTTTAACTAATTATAGACAAATATTTCTCAATGTTATTTTGATGTAAAGAATGCTAGTTGGACTTCATAATCTGTCTTTTCAGTGTATCATTTGTTGGTTTATAGTTTTAAAGGAGTCGAAAATGTGAACAAAATTATTTTTAATTTTGAAAATAATTTCTGTCAGAACAAATTTAACTTTTATTAGTGTGGCTGGATGGCCCACCCTGATAAGGCCTAGGGTCGTAGCAGGAAATGCATAAAATGCAAGCTACCTGTAGATCTGGGAAGTTTGGAAAAGGAAAGTTTGGGAAAAGAAGATTTGGGAAGGAGTGTGGAGGGGGAGGGAAGGGGAAGGGGAAGGGAAGGGAAGGGAAGAATTAGTTACATTCTGTTGGTGACTAGTAATAGCCCTGTGAGGTAATCCTTCAAAACCTTCCGAACCTTCTTATATCTGAGAGTATTTTATTGACATTATTAATATTGGTAGCAAGTGAAATGCTCCATAGTCATTTGATGTCTGATTGTAAAAGCTTTTTCCTATTATGGTTATTGCTCTCATCAGGTGGTACTTCATATTGAACAAGTCATATCTCTGTCATCACTAATGGTCCATTAATACATGTCCTCAATCACTGATAAATTTAGCTGAATAATTATCATCCCTCTACCTCAGATTTTTCTGCATTCTCTGGGATAATATACTAATGTTTACATAACCTTGCATCAATATAAAGAATTTTTTGATAAAAACTTGCAGCCACCAGCCTGTTAATCATAGTGTCTGTATTTGCAATGCCTTGATATTTGGTCCAAAATGTTATTCAGGTTTTCTAGGACAGGTGACGTAGAGTGGCTCTTGTCATTTTGCTTAATAAATAAGCCTTGTATAGAAATGCACTGCATTACCTTGCATCATATTTTGAATCTTTCATACTTTGCCATGTGACTGTCCAGCACCTAATGTCTAATATTTAATTGCTATTCACATAGAACATGATCACACTGACAGTTTCAAAAGGAAGATACACATAAAACTAAAGCTTCCTCTGCTTGTGATAGTCATACTGCTTAAAAGATATTAACATGATCTAGGAAAATTGCCAGCCCTGACTCATCATATAACCTGAGCCAGACAAATAATTTCCGGGCAGAGAAATCTCACAATCTTGCAGTAACTAGTCATCTGCTAAAGAGAATGTCCTGGCTGCATTTGGCTGCATGCTAGTTTTTTTCTTTTTTGTTTGTTTTTGGTTTTGGTCTTTTTGCTAAGTAATATGAAATGTTTAGATGGAAGACCTCTCTTGATCCTCTTTAGTTTCATGGCCTCGTTTTGATGCTCTAAGCCTCCAGTTTAGACTTCTGGCTTCAGAGTCATTTATACTCAACATGTTTCAACATATGATGCCATATATCAGAAGACATGATGAGACTCAACACATCAGAGATATATGATGAGATGTCCAGGGAAGGACTACTTCAGAATTATGTTTCCCACAACATTTTTACACGCCCATTCACAACATTTTTGTATGTCCCTTCATCCCCAGAGAGGAAACCAAGACCAAGGAATTCTTTAGTGATTACTTCAGAGCAAGCTGCAATTGGCAGCTTAATTATGTATGTCCTACTACCTTTCCTATCTTTCCTATTTTTAAAGGCACAAAATTAATCACTTGTGATTTACGCTAATTCCCTTAAGACACTTATCTCATCTTGTGTCTGCACTTCTGAGGTTCCCTGAAACAATCTTCTTTTTTTTCCCCAAGAGCCTTCAAGATATGCGTTACTGACAACTAATGCTTTGCAAATATTACTTATACCTTATTACTTATACCTACAACCTTCTACTAAAGTCACCAAATAGGTCAATCTACAGAAAAGCCCTAACAGTCTTGTATAGTCTTTCCTGGATTCTCAGGAGCACCATACAACTCTAGGCCCCTATCTTTCTTGTGGCGGCCATGATCCAGAGAATCTGAATCCATCGCTACCTACATTGCAAGTCTTGTTCAAGGTATGAACTGATGGCTGGTTACAGAATGTTACAGTGCTGATACTATATTCAGCAGTAGCCAAAACACTAGTGTGTTAGCAACATCTTTCTAGCTACCAATACCAAGCCCAGGACTGTGAAGGATGCAACTGGGGACTGAACTCGATCTCAGCCAGACCCAATACAACTGAATAAATTAAATTTCCTACAAATATATTGGCAGACAACTTGCGTCATCCATATAGTATGCATTTCAGATGACAATTCTGATTATGCTACTTATTTTGTAGCTTTTAAGACCACTTTGTGTAGTTTGGTGCATTTGAAAAATAAATTTCTTTTGAAAATACTTCAGAAAAAAACAAACAAGAAGGGAAAAACATATTTCACATGCTTTCTAAAGAGGCAGCACAGAAACAATACCAGAATTCATGTATCTGTATCTATCACTGCAGCAGGGCTGACATCTGGCAAGTCACATAACAATGACTTTGCAGTGGTTTGTATCACTTATTTTCCTGTGTTTCTTTTATTTTCTTTTCCTTTTCCATTCACCAGACTTTCATGCAATTTTACTAACCCAGAAGATAACTGCAGCCACTAAATTGAACAAATTTAATTTGCCAGATGATTCAATTGCTCAAAAGTCCAGTAAGAATGTTGATGAAGCTACAGGCCAAGTGCACTTTATTCCTTGAGAAAATTCTTCTTGAGAGGTTACATCTTGTATATTAATTCACAAGAGGATCTATCATTATTTGAAGTTTCTTTTATAAATCTGTTTGGGGATGGTTGATTTTTCATTAGTGTTACCTTGCCTACGAAGAAAAGTTTATTTCACTATGAAAAATAACTCCATAAGAAATCATGTGGCTGCTTGATGGTGAGCTTCACAACAAAGTTTTCAATACGTTATTGCAAGAGCCTACCCTCATTTTTTAAAACTGCCTTTTTAAGTGTTTGTGCAAAGCATCCTGCTAATATATTTTGAATCGGGTAACAAATATCTAATCTAGTGCATTTTCTCACTTTTTTCCTTCATGAAAACTGGAAATTCTGCAGGAAAATATGAAAACCCTTTATCTAAAAATCTCTTCAGGCAAGCCACATAGGACAAAGCTAAATCACAATATGCCTCAGTAGTTTTAACTGAAGTGTTTATCATTTGTGCCATTTCTGGCATCCTACAATAAACGCCATCTATAATTATGTACATGTATGCAGCATTTCTACCACAACATAGTGCCATTTTCATCAAAAGGATAAAATGGTTTGAGTGACAGTGTTTGTATTGATTTAGTCTTTCGATATTAGACCAAAGGCTCTTGCCATCAAGAATAACTTCTCTAAGGGATTTTTTCTTTTTTTAACATTCTTTATATTTTCATTATGTCTTCACTGCAGGATGCTAGAATAAAAATTACACTTTTTGGCTTGGAAAATGAACATTTACTGAGTTGCAAAATACATATAGTAACTATACAAAGAAATTCTCATGCCTCTATACACTGAGAACACACAAAATCAGCATTTTTTTTCTTTCAGCTACTACAGTTTTGCACTTTTGTAGTTATTCTAATCAACATTTTCACAACTCATTAATAGCTGGAGAAAGTATTAAGAAAGACATGCAACCAAAATTTTTCTCACAAACACAGGATTACAGATTAGGTTTATCACTAGATCAGCAATATGATCAGCATCATATTCTACTGCTTCATATTGTCTTCAAATAATTTTGGTTAGGTAGTGAATGACCATTAGCATATGCACAATTACTGAGAGTGTGAAATGTTATATATTGAAGCATTTTGGTAACTAACTTCATTTTACATTTATATACAAAGTTTTTTGATTTTTATTACTATGACACCAAAAATGTTGGGGTATCCATTTTGGTTTTTTCTCTTTATTTTCTTCATCACAATCTGTTTGATAAGCAGTTCATTGCTCTATTGGGTTTATATATCAAGGTGGTGGTAAGCATGGGGCTGCAGGATTACCTTTGTGAAAAACAACTTGGCCAAGGAGTGGGGAAGATGTGTTCTAGGTCCCTAAGCAGCCCCTGGAGGAGGCCATGGTGAGACAGGCTTCCCTTTGTAGTCAATAGAGAAACATACTGGAGGAGATGCTCACCTTCAGCCTGTGAAGAACCCCACACAAGAGCCAATACCCGTGTCCTGAAGGAAGCTGGGTCTCATGGAGAAGAGCCCATGCATGAGCAGATTTTTCTAGCAGGAGCTGTGTCCTATGGAAGACCCACACTGGAGCAATCTGTTCCTGAAGGACTATACCCAGTGGAGAGGACCCATTCTGGAGTAGTTTGTGAAGGACTATATACTGTAGGTGGTACCCCATGCTGGAGCAGGGGAACAGTATGAGGAGGAAGGAGTGGCAGAGAGGAGATGTTATGGACTCATCACAACCCCCATTCCTATCTCTCTGTGCTATTTGGGGTGTGGGAGAAGCGGATAAGTTGAGAGTATAGTGATCTTGAGCCTGTGAAGAAGGCTGGGTGGGAGAGAGATCTTTTCGTTTTCTTTTTGTTTTTTTATTATCATACTTTATTTTTAATTGAAAACAAATTAAATATGCCTTCCCCAAGCTGAGTTCATTCTGCTCGTGGTGGTAATTGGCAAGTAAGTGATATTCCTGTGTTTATCTTGACATATAAATTTTCCATCTTATTTTATACCCTGTCCTGTTAAAGAGGGAGAGTGAGAGAACAGCTCACTGGCAGCCAGCCAAGGTCAACCATCAACAATTGCTTGTCATAATTTTAATTTTCACGTTTACAGAATGATTTAATTACTTTAACCTCATATGACTATTAGAGGTTAGCTTATTCTGTATGGAAATAGTATGGACAAATTGTGTTTGATATTATCTTGATATGAATAGCTTCAGAATTTGTCGTGATTTTTTTCATTTTTAGACTAATTCCATGTCCATAACCTCTGGTTGCCATCTGTTCTAAGGAGTTAGCTACCCTTCCCTGCTTTAGCTCTATATAACGATTTTCCATCCACAATTTACAGTACTCCTTGTGGCATTAAAATCATTCTTTGCTGAGTTACATGGTAAACAATGACATTGACAAGAAAATTAAAAAGCAGGATAAATTAAAAAAACCTCTTAAGGCAAACTTACTGATCAAGAAAAACTAACAAAGAGTTAGAGTCTGGAGCACAACAATTCCCATCAAAGTAGAAATTCTGAACTTTTCTTCTCACCACATAAACAAATGTCAAGCCTGCAGGGACTTGAGTTGAAGTAAACCATATTACCTCTCTAATTTGCATCAGTCAGCTCCATCTATAGACCCGAAAGGTAAATTCTGTTTTCCCTACAGAGGCATATATGGGAAAATGAGCCTCAACCTTTTAAAAAAAATGTTGTTAAGGGCACAATGCCTTATACAACTTCCCTTCCCTTACAAGCAGACCAAATGTACAATAGACTCTGGTTCAGGCAAGACACACAATGTCAAGCACATTTTCTGGAGGTAAGCACATGTCCAAATCCCAGCATGGCAATTCCTATAGTCACCTTTCACAGCACAGAGGAAGGAGCTTTACAGTGTAACTAGGCACTTGAAACACAGTGAGGAAAGACGTGGAACACAAGAAGGGAGGGAGGGACTCAGAAAATGTGCAATCCATCCCAGAGCGTCAGATGATGTGGTCCATCACATCTCATTTCAGCTCTGCTCTCAGAGCAGAACCTGTGAGCTCACAATTATGCACAGGCGTACAGAGAGTTGTGAGCCCTGGGGCAGATGGGAACACGGCCAGAATCTAGCATCTGTATCCCCAAGAGCAAGAGGCTTGGCCAGCATTGCTCAGCCATGCATTTGCTATTCATTTGCACTTTTTGCACTGCTTACCAGCCTAGAACTTACACAATGTTGGAAGCAATAAGAACTTCCTCTCTTGAGGGATGGCTGTCAGTCTTACCAGACAAAAGACATGATTGTACTAAAGTTCTCTTGCACAGACTGGGCAGTGTTCAGCACTGTGAGTTGTAGATTTCTACAAAACCATGTTGCAAAGTCAACAGTCCTTGCTGTTGACAGCACAGGAAGCTCACATTCTCACACATTATGACACTCTTCTGGAGTGGTTGTACCCTTAGTAATAACGGTGGTCACAAAAGAGGAGCAAGAACATGTGTGCCCTTCTATCACTTCCATCCGCTCTAAAACTTCTCTTCCTAGAGTTGTTGTATGAAACCATAAAGGAATGAAGCTGGAAAAAGTCTTTATAAGATGCCCACACAGCCCTATATCATGGAGAGCTAATGACTGTAGACTCAAATGGCTACTGCTACAGTTATAGCAGTAGCAGCCATTAAAGGAAGTACTCTCATCTTCTGAAAGGCTCAGTGAAGAAGCTTGAAGGCAGGTGAATCTGTGAGACAAAGCAGCAGAGGGGATACATAGAGGCTCAGCCCCTACCAAGCAGGTCCTCGAGTTTCCTGTGATGTGTGCTGCTACCAGACCACTTGAGCAGTTGAGGCAGAATTGGCAGCTGAGGCTTGATAGCAATACTGTAATAAGTGAAAATCTAGAAAGTGCCATTTCCAGCTGACAGCACCAAAAACAGCACCTGCTGAACCTTGCACCCACGCTAGCCCTCTCTCTCTCATCATGGCCAGATGTGGGGACCAGGAGATGCTGAGCAGCGGTCGAAGAGATCCAGCCAACCCAAGACATATCTTAGTAGGCACTGTGAATACTGTGAATAGTTTCTTGCTCCACACACAAGTTACAACAAGGCCATGTCGGTAGATGCACACCAAGTATTTCTATAAGGAGTATCATCATATATAAATCTGTGAGCAGAGCCTGGAGATGTAGGCCTGCAATTCTTGCGTTTCTTTCTTCTTAGTTATCCAAAGGGCAACAAAGCTGGTGAGGGGTCTGGAGCACAATATTTAGTCTAGAGTCTAGAGTGGCTGAGGGAGCTAGTGCTGTTTAGCTTTGGGAAAAGGATGCTAAGAGGAGAACCTATAGCTGTCTATAACTACCTGAAAGGAGACTGTATGAAAGTGGAGGTTGATCTCCCAAGTACAAGGAAAGGATGAGACAAAATGGTCCTAAGTTGTACCAGGAGAAGTTTAGATTGGATATTAAGAACAATTTTTCCACTAAAAGGGTTGCCAAGCATTGAAACAGACTGTCCAGGGGAGTGGTGGAGTCACCAGCCCTGTGGGAAATTAAAAATATGCTGATATGATGCTTAGGGACATAGTTTAGTGGTGAACTTGGCAGTGTTATGGTAATGGTTGGAGTCAGGAATCTTAGAGGTGCTTTCCAAACTAAATGATTCTATGATTTTATTGTTGATTTCAATCATCTTCTATAATAAAAAGCACTGTCATCACATAATGCTTTTGTGCCAGACACATACCACCTCATTTCACTTTGATACTGTAGTCCAAGTAGGCTGCTGACATTTCTCCAAGGAGTTTGAACTGATATGCTGAAGTGTATGCCTAGTGCTGTTTGAGTAAATGCCAGCAGCTGTGACTGAGGCGATGGGAGGTGATGTGTCCTTGTAAGTGCTTTAATACTGTCAGTCTTAATTTGAGGTGAATCACTTTTAACTTCCTTCTGTTCTGATCTCTTCTGGAGGGCAGAAAGCAAGTACAGAAAGCCCTTCCTTCAGCTCTACACATCATCTGGTTTAGGGACAGAAGAAATACATTTCTCATCATATAGTACATATTCTTGAGGCTTGGAGTCCAGTGGTAAAGAACATATGCAATACTGTTTCTGCCGTGCCTGTGCCAAAGCAGAGACTTCTATTATTTATGATAGCAGACAGGACAGCTTTGACAGACTCTCCCATGAAATGAAAAGCTATTCACTTGTGCCTTATATAAGCAACTTATTCCTACATATACAAGCTGCAACTATTATAGGAGTTTAACATACCCTCAAGTTTAGAGGAAGAGTTTTCCTCTTGGGCAGTACAGATATAACGTAAAGAGGAATTGAGGAGGCACTGAAAGAGATCAGAAGTATGGCTTTCTTTGATTGTTACTTGATATTTTAAATCTTATTTTCATTAAGGTATATACCTACAGAACCTCCAGTGAAAATATGAATAAATAAGTTGTTCAAAACTTGAAATGAAGCACCTTATGAACTATCATAGCTACTTCAGGAAACGCAGGCAGACTAAGGATAAACACACATTTAATCATGAATCACACTTCTACAGTCTTTGAAGTCTTTGTATGTGGAAATAATAAAAAAAATCGAGCTAAAGAAGTTTGTGACAGAAATATGTTCATTTAAGTTGCAGTCCAATATTTGTTTAATTTATCATTTATAAAAGTATAACAAACAACAGCATGTAGTGCCTTCTGTGATAATGTGCCTGTCCTTACTAAAGAAAACTGAATTTAAGTGTCATTGATAAACAACCACCTCACTCTTGGACAAACCCTTGCTCCTACACATTGATGACCAAATGTAAGTTACAAAAATATTTTTGTGTGTGTGTATTCAGTGATACTGCTGAGTGACACTTTTTACAGGTTGAAATGATTTTCTTACAAACTCCTTTCAGTCATAACTGAACATAAGAAGTATAAAAGCCTACTTGTCTATTATGTACTCTTAGTATCAAAGGCATAACTTAAACCCCTTAAAACTCGATGTTACATAAAAAGTTAAATTATGTGATTTTAGATGTAACATGAAATAAATACACATAAAATATTACCTTAAATAATTGCTGAATGAATATGCCTAAATCCTGAAGGTAATAAGATTAAATGCATGAGGAAAGCCAAGCAAGAATAAATTCCTGACTTCACATTTTTGACCTTTATCAATGACCTAGGAAAAATAAAGTTTCAGTTTATAATTTAAATATGACAAAGATTGTGTAACTGGTTAAATAATGAAGAATACAGACCATTGTCACAAGAAGGACAGTTAGGACAACAGAAATATTCCTTTCAAAACCAAGCAGTGCAAACTGTGCTTAGAGAAAGATGATTTTAGGGAGACAATGTTAGAATGCAAAGACTCCAAAAGACTATCAGGTAATCAATTAGATAGGAATTTCCAATAGTTTTCAATGTCATAACTATAATAAGTAATTATTGAGAACATGAAAGAGGAGTAAAAAGATGTCTGATACAGAGATCCACATCTTGAGAAGAATATAAAAGTACTGAAGAGAGATTAAAAAAATAAAGCCATAGAAACATAGAATATACTGAGTTGGAAAGGATTTACCAACACAGGAATTGGTTTTGCAGGTGTGGAACCTCTTTTCCACACTGGGCAAAGAGAGAAGGGAAATCGCAGCTTGGATGAGGATCATGGTTGTCTACTTTTGTAATTATGATGATGCCTGATTCAGAGAAACAAACCAATGACCAGAGTTTGACAGATGGTGGAGAACTTTTACTGAACAATAGTTCTGCAGGCCCAATCTGTGATGAAGACAGAAGTTGCCATTTGATCTGAAGAAGGCGTGGACACAAACATGAGTAACCGAAGCATGACAAAAACTCGGAATTTATATTTGTGTCAAGAAAATATTAGCAGATTTTGGGATCATGAGGAAAATCTAGTTCATCTTAAGCCTTATATAACTGAGAATGATTAGCATTACTTTCAAATGTGTTATAATTTAAAATTTAATTTTTAATGGAGGAAATTGTCAGTGTTTTTATTTAAAGATTTCACTGTAGTGTTCAGGAAATAAATATGTTATTTTAATATGTTTGGAATCATTTTCACTCTCCTCCTTATTGACTGCAGTATTTCTTAAGGAAATGTTTGCGTATGTAATTAGAGAACTGTATGCATGAATATGTACAGCAATTATATTTGCAGCACTGTACATTTTTTGGATATTTATACTATTGAAATGAGTTGCCTCAAACATTTACACTGATTATTTTTTTTTTAAATTTTATTGGAGACACGATGCTGTCTTTGTCATTAGTTCATAGACATACAGTATGATCTAGAATGATTTACTCTAAAGTCAGAGAAATTAAAAATTTCGAAATATTTTCCTCTTTAACAGACTTTGTGTATGTTTGTATCTTTGGGAGAGAGATGATGAGGAAAAGCTTGGTTGCTTTGGGTGACATGTATTCTATTTCTGTTTCAAAAGATACTCTACTTTTGTGTTCAAAGACTGAGATAAATTCCTCAAATGTTTCAGCTTCAACATAGGCACGACTGTTTTCCATGTCATGACTAGCTATTACGTTAATAGAGAAGTACACTGATTGATATCTTCATGAGTTTCTCAGCTTAATCAAAGTATGTCTTTTTTATTCTAAGATTCTATGGAATTCTTCTGTGTTTCTCAATGAATTATTGCAATTTTGAAATATATTGTTTTGAAAGGCTAGATACAGGTTTGAGTGTAATGTCAAGTAAGACATTTTTGTCCTCTTTCAAATTTGTACATCAAATGAGCTGGAAGGTTTCTTTAATGAAGTAATGATTTCTGTGCTGATCCTATACTCATTAAAAATGAAATGCGATAGTTCATGCTGAAGTGTTTTTTGTTCCCCTGTCTGAAGCACCTTTAGCTGTTAAACAGGAGCTCATGGACCATATTTGTTGTTTGCACTTTGACCACTCAAGCTTCAAACCCAATTGCTAAAATTTGCAACAGATACCAAATCAGTGTTAAATGTTAAGTTTAACACTAACCATGATGGCTCACAAATACTTTTTAAGTTTTAAAATGCCATTTATTTACTTAACTAATTATTAGCTTTTCTCTAGTTATAGAAAAGTGGTTCTAAAATCTGTATTTTGATAGCATAGCCTTTAGCCAAATATAACTGAGAATTAAGACAAAACTCAGCATTACTTAGGTGGTGACTCAATACAGTGAAATGTTAAAGGAGCAGAAGGTCAATGCCTTATCACTTTGATAAGTGCTTTGGTGAAAAACACAGGAAAAAAAATATCTGTGGTTAATTTGTACTATTCAAAGCAAATGAATTGAACATAGAGAAAAAGAAAATTTTCTTCACAAGGAACAAAGACTATCTGTGCATCTGCAGTTTGAGATTAAAGTATTACAAGGACAATAGTGCTTTCACTTGTAATGCTCTTCCCCCATTATAGCTTGGCCCCACAATGCTTCATTTATCATGAATGTATTATGGGAGACAGTTTAAAAATATCCAAGTGATAGATACTCTTTACCCTGTTGCGTTTAGAATAAATGACTTACTGTAATACTGGAATTACAGAAGAATTTACTTCAGAACTTCTGGGAAACTGAACTTTATAAGCCCCTAGAAACATTAATCTTTTTTTTTTTTCCAATATTTCTGTTAAAAGACTAAGCCTATTTCTGTACTTTTCTAACATTTCTGAGGTATAAGAGTGACAAATGCATTTTTTCCTCACTGCTGGTCCATATTCCAAACCTTTGCATATATCACAAATCTCATTTCTGGAATAGGAAGTCTATAGTTTTATGTTATACACAAGTATTTACAGATTGAGATTTATGAATTATACAACCTGATAAAAAATTAGTTTACAAATGACTGGTGATTATTTGTTTGGTAAATAACCCTATTTACACTTTTCTTCTGGAAAACAGAAGATTGGAAATTCTCCTCAGAAAATAGAAAAAGCACGAGAGTTCACATTTACCACATGCATTTTATTGCATGCTGGCCTTCTGTCACTATAACCTAAGGAATATACTAGATACAAAAACATTTCCAGCAACATACAAGCATATCAGCAGTAAGATATGGCAAATGGCATAGTTCCTGTGTGTTTTATTAGTATGGTCCTACCAGGTAATTTCGTTTAAGAGGCAGGATTTGTAAATAGTGTTACATCCTAAAAAGACTTACTTTTTGTTCTGTAAGTTATTGGGCAAACACAAGAATCACCATTTTTCCTACAGAGTTGTCATGTTACCAGCTTCACAGAAACATGGAAATACAGGACATCTCTCCGCCATGAATGGAGAATAGAAAATACAGTATGCAGAAGCCCATGCATGGTGTTATTCCTGCATGGGTTTCTCAGTGAGTGCCCATGAAAATGGTTTCTTTATTTATTTTACAGGTTTAAGGTCTTCTTTTCACTATGAGCTATAAGCATAATTATTTAGGAGTTATTTAGTTAGTTTGCTAAGACATAGTATACATTAGTGAAAGTGAATGACGTACGAATGGAAAGGGACTCTGAATCTCACAAGACAACCATATTCATGTTTCCCAAAGAAACAGGACAGACTTCTTCATTGAACAAAAACTTCTGCATCTGTCCCAAATACCTTTCAATGCTACCTTCTAAATATGAAACTATGGGAATTTTTTTCCAGTGGTATCACACAAATCAGACACTTGATCCCATTTGTTTATATGGCCTCTCACAGAAGGCTTCTATCCAAATTAACCAATAGAGCATCTCTGATTCTGCTACTGAATATTTTTGGACTGCTAGATGACACCTAGCTAGATAAAGTAACAAAATTCCATGGCTACCAGCCTGGGATTCAAACCATAATTAGTAATGGTACTGTTAGAAGAGGTCCTCAGGATTATAATACAGTAGCAATTTGTCAACAGCCAGTTTGACTAAAACTTCCAACATCTCTTTATACAAGTGCAGACTGAAGACTATCCAAGGGAAAAAGAACATAGGTTTGCATTACCTTAAACTTATTATTTCCATACCCTGACCTGATGTATCTAGGGGGCTGACATTTGTCAACCTTTCTACATAAAGCTATTTTGATGTTGCATATTTCAAAACAAAAAATTATCTATATTAGGGTTCTCATTTAACGGAAAAGTAAATCTCAACTATTTGACCTCATAAAAGTAAAAAAGGGCAAAACCCTTTTCAACATAGCATACTTTTACCTGACTAGCAGTAGTAAGCAATTAATTTATTTTCTACACTTTGTTATATTTTTTTTTTGCTTAAGTTATGTTAGAACACTTCCAGAAAAGAGATTTTTTCAGTTTCTTATAAGTAAATGTTGCAGAAAGTCGAAGTCACTAGTTTCCTTCTTGTTTGATTTCTTGAACATTTCTAAAACTGAAATCCAAATCAATATCTTTTCTCATTATTTCAGAAAGACGTTGTTTTGGACACAATGAAAACAGTTATAATTCATATGCACAGACTTTTAAAGGGCATGCTTAAAGAGATATTTAGAGCCATAAATTATTTTGTTCCTATGCATGTGTATTTACTCCTTAAACTACCAAAAAAGAGTCTTTTGTCTATCTTATAGCATGCCAAACAAAAGCCATAAGTCTCTAGCTGCATTACTGCCTAAGAGCCAAAAACGTATCTGATGAGGATATGTACACTACTGTGAAGGGCTGAGTTCCAAATAGAGCCGTACTGTAAAATTCAAAATAAAAAAAGGTTCTGCCCCTTCTTTGTTCCCCTCTTCTTTCTCCCTAGAGAAGGGTTTTTCCTGCCTATTCTTTGCCAGATGAAGAAGAGGCTGATGACTAGCCTTTCTTGCAGTTCAAGGCCTTATCATAGAGTGGGTATTAGTTGAGTATTGTTCTTATTATTCAAATAGAAATAAAACATTAAATTTTATTTCAAAGAAGGTCTTTTGGCTTTGACAATATGTTTTTCCTTTCTTTTCCCTTCATAAGGGGCAGAACTGAATGTACACCAGATGGAATTTAACTTTCTTCATGCTCTGTGAAGTCATTTGCATAAGAAAGAAGAAAAACAATAATTCTGTATCATCTTTGATATTGTTCTCTTACTCTCCTTTGGCACTGATATTTTATGGAAAAGTGTAAAACTGTTGGTTTCCAGAGTGCACCAGAAGATATGTATGAAATGTTTACCTACAAGAAGGAAAAAGTTCTTCAGTTTTAAATACTTCTCTCATTGTAACTCCTACCATATTCCACTAGTTTGTCACATCATGCTACTTATGTTGTATCATCTGAAAAGATTCAGATTTCTGAATAGTAGCTGGAATTAAATAGAAAATTAGACATGTAGTCATATAGCCTTAAATGTTGCAGAAACCTATTCTTTAAAAGACAATTGAGTAGTTAAGAATGTCTCTGAGTAGGGGAAGAAGTGAGAAGGAGAAAATTACATATGGAAAACTAGAAAGAAGAATATGAACATGTTTCTCTCAACATTATAGTAATTTTGACAAACATTCTTCATATTTTTATCTTATATTGCTAATAACAAATAGACAAACATAAATAGATTAGTTCTACCTTGGAATTCCTGAAACCATTATAAAAGTATCCAAGATATTTACAGATCTCCTCAGAGAATATTCCAGACTTCTCTATCCTTCTTCTCCATTAATGTGACACTCTAAAACTCATTATGTTCAGTAGGATTCTGAACAAGAACATGTGTTTTTAACATATGATGTTCAGTATCCAGCAAAAGTAATATATACATAGACTATATGCTTCTGTGAAAAGAGAGGGATTTACAACTTCTTTCATGCTTTTATGATCTGAGTTTGTGCATGATAAGAGTAAGATTTTGCTCCTCTTCTTCTCTTGCTGAAATTCAAAAGATAATATTCATCCCCTAGAAAATTTCATGGATCAGGGCAGAGATATAGCAATCAAAGACTACAGAGAGAATTCCCTGTAGTATGACTTTGAAATTAGAGCAAACCCATCTGAATGATGATAAGTAAACAGAACTGTTAAACATTTTGATGATTTTTTTCAAATGATGGCATACAGGAGGAAATCACTGTCTCAGAGGGTGAAACCCATAGATGTTTGCATTTAGTTTTATTTTGTAATAGAAATGGAGATTGATACTAAACACTATGTTGCCTATTTAAACTATGTTCCCTATTGTTTTCTGGATATCTCTTTAATTTTTTATTCTAGAAAGAAATGTAGACTTGCTGAAGTCTAATTAAATGTTTTAAATTAGGTGTTTTTGATAAATATTTTAAATACGTAAGACAGGCTTAGGTTGCAAAAAGAAACATAAGAACAGCAGAGGCAGTAATGGTGAGATGCTGTGAACTGTTACTGTACAACATCAGAAATATTTCTTGTGTCCTGATTCCACAGATAGATTTACACTTTTTTTTTCAAAAGTAGAAAGGTGTCCAACAGCATATTATAAAACTTTTGGTCAAATGGCAGCCTTATTTTATTTTATTTTATTATTTATTTTATTATTTTATATTTTATTTTAAAATTTTATTTATTATTGTAATTATTTTCAAAGAGTACATTTAATTACTGATTTTTTCCTTTGACTGTATCTTCCTTCAATATCATTGGAAGTTAAGCTCTCAATATCAGAGTAACTGGAGGATTATGACCTGTGTTCTGAAAACAATTTAGAATAAATACTACCACTGCTAAAATAGCTATCCATCTATAGGTTTTGTGACCTTCTGAACTCTTCTTTATTTCTGAAATATTATGTTCCTTCTTTGAACACAGTACTAAATTGTACCAAGAAAACAAATCTTCCTTGTTCCCTCTTGACCTGTGGTATTTGTCCTTCAGGATGAGTATAAAATGCTCAAAAAGCATTCCGAGAAAATAATGGGGGAAAAAGGAAAAACAAAACCAAACAAACCAACTCATCCTCCTCACACCCCTCCAAAAAGAAAAGGAAAAAAGAAAAGGACAAGAAAACAGGACATAGAACTATGTTTATCTCCAATGAGTATCACAAAAGAGTGACATGCAGCCTGTCGTAAATATCTGAACTGCTTAACCTGTTTTGTTCTCCAATTCTGCAGTGAATTTGAAGGTCATTTGAGAATCCTTGTCTTTCCTGGGAATGAAGTCCCAACAGCGCTGTAAAAGCCATACTGCCTGAAGTACAGTTGCTGATGCCGAGAGAAAATTCCATCATTTTCAGACAAAAGAGTGGGTGAATGTGCAACAGCACAGCATTAGACAGTCCATTGTTATATGCAAAGATAATGAAAACTACTTTTCCTACGCACAGTAGTACTCCTAGCATCTCTGTATCAGCTTGTGGTGTTTTTCTGAACAAAAAAGACAGTTTCTTGTCCAGAAATTTTTGTTCCTTACTTCTTCATACACAACAAATACAAAGCCATGATATTAAGGTGCAATTGCTTGGAGCAGAGAGAAAACCTGATTTTTTTTTTACACTCTTGTTTTGTAGAACAATTTCTGTAATCCTACATTCATGTGCATCGTTGGTACACTGATGTATATCATCTTACCAAAAGACACAGAAGATATAAAATATTTTTAATCATGTAAAAATTATCTGTTAAAGAAAGATGCACAGATTGGTGATAGTGAGGTTCCTAATAAGGGTGTCAGTAATGAGTTCTTTGTTTTTATAGCACTAGGATCACAATTAGAGTAGCTTTCAATACACCATATGACTGGTATAGTATATGACAAGTATAAACTGACATGTTATGAAAAAATTGGTCTTAGTTAATTGTTTACCACACATCTTAAAGTTATTTTCTAGAATTCTTCTCAGCATCTCCAGTGAATTTCATTGAAGATTTTCCTTTGCTAGTAACTAATCAGGAAACAAGCTTCAAGACCAACCAACCAAAATCTTGGCTTTTCTTTTTTAACTCAGTTAAGTAATTAAGGATTCAATATTCTAACTATATTTTTACTACCAGAAACTTCTAGATGAAGGTTTAAAAAAACCTCTAAATATGTGTTCTCCTTTAGCATTGCTCCTAAAACACATTTCATTTTTATGTCATCCTTCCACTAATTGAAGTAAATATTTTTACTGTGTATCAAACACAGAGCATGTAACACCAACATGGAAGGAAAATAAAAACACATATTGTTTTTGCAATGAGTAGTGTAAAATAGACAACTAAATGATTCTTGAGAAATGATATAACAGAAAATACTTTATATATATGTGAAGTACAGAACATTTTCAAGAAAGATAGGTTTTTATGAAATACATAGATCAAAGTTTCTGTTCCTTATTTCCCACTCTTATTCATCACAATTGATAGAGAACATAGTAAAAAATCCAACAAAACTAAACAAATGAAAATTTTAATTCTGTTCATTATTTAAAATAACATTCATCTAGATATAATTTTTGGACAGTATTTTTCACTCTTCATTTTGTTTCATTTTTACCAAATAATTATCTAAATATTGAGATGGGATTGTTGCATTAATGTAGTTTGCTGTAGTTATAAACTCTCTCTGAAGAGATATTATTTTTAATATTTCTCTAGTCACTAATCAATTCAGAATGACAAAAGACATCTATTTTTTGGTTTTGTTTTTTTGATATATTAAGATCTAGTTGAACAAATCTATTAGTTACAAATATCTCTTAGTCTAGACGTCACAGTTTTATAAAATCATCTGAGGTGTTGTAAGAGTAACCTATGTACATCTCTTTCTCCGCCTGGATATTTTTGTTCAAATTATAGCAACATTTGACAGAAGGTAAAAAAAATCACATTTCCATTAGATCAATAATATTTTTTTTAAATGGATGAAGCCTTTAATAATGCAAATAAGTAATATTTTAAAAATAAGATATTAATATCTTCTGTTACAAAGATCAGATGCTTTATACTACTATGTACTTGTGAATTATTGCACAAATCACAGATAGCATGAATACACAGGGAAAAAAAAATAAAAAGCAGAACATATTCATTTATGTTTAACCAAGAAAGAGCTGCAATTCGATTTTTATTTTGGCCTTCTATGTTTCTTTTAATAGTGTAATGTTACCCTAGTCATATAGTGAATAGCAGTAATAAGGAAATGGAAAAGGATCAGAGTAGAATAGCTTCAAGCATTCTGACAGTAACTGTTCTGTGAGAAACAACTCCCACTGTTTAAACTAAATGGTATTGACAGAAGAATAATAGCTCAGAAGTTGGAAAAGCTACTGTATTTCTTTGCAAACAATAGAATTAAGGGAGCATGGAGAGGTTACATTTACTACCTTAGCATGCTTTTTATGATACAGATCAATCTGCATCTTCATATTAGGCTCATAGACCAATAGAAAATTTTCTACCCACATCTGCTAGTGCAGAGATCACAGCTGGAGAATTTCTACTCATGTTGAAAACAAGAAGAAAATAAAATGAAAAGAAATACATTTTGGGAGTACAAGTAGTACAAGGGAGTTTCACTATAAGTACTTAAAATGATTCCTGTTTCTTTCTGACACAGTAATTTCCTGAATGTCTTTTCAAAAATGTCTTCCTGGTTAATTGTGATGCCCTCCATTTGTGAAAATGCAATTAAAAGTGGAATTAAAAGCAAGGGGAGAAGTGGATTAAATGAATGCACTTGCACTAAGTAGAAACAGTGGTGATATAAAATTCCATTCATGATTGTTTTCCAATATAGATCCATTAGTAAGGTAACAAATGACAAAAAAAATAGCATATGAAAATCTCGATAATAGGTAGAATTTCCTCCATGAAAGCTTAATTGCTCTATCTTTCCTGTTTATCAGAAAGACATGGGGATTCTGTCTTTGCCTAACTGTAAGATAAGCACTTTTGCTATTCATTGACTCTCCTTTTTCATTTGAAATGATGAGTTGTTCATTATATGACCACAAGATATGTAAATTGAAGGAAGAGATGATACCAGAGGAAAATAGATTTCAAAGTAAGTAACTTAATAGAATTTATGAAAGAGAAGAAAATGTACCACTCAAGCAAGCACCTGATGCTGCTGAGTAACAGTTTAGTTACTTCTACCATACTAATAGATCTCTTCAGATAAACACAGAGCCTCCAAATTTTTATTACATTACAAAAATGCCTCAGTCTGGCCTACCTTTCTAACTTTATGTGTGCAAGTGTTTTTATACACGCAAGACTAGTACAGTGTTACCTAAATTATAGCATGGACCCTTAGTTCTATAGCCTGTGAATTTCAGAGAATAATCAAGTGTGCTGAAATGTAGATCTATTAGAGATCTTTGCCCTCTGCTCTTAATTGAGCTGCTCTCAGAAAAAAAACCAAACCAACAAACAAAAAAAACCCAAGCAAAAAAACAAAACAACAAAACAAACAAACAAAAAAACAAACCAACAACTCTCTGCATTCACTCTTGAAAACTTTTGTTCTGCTGTAATAACGGAAGATATTACATTCACAGAAAAGACATGATTGTCACTTTCTCTCTGTAATTAACTAATTATGTGGGCTCTTCTGTGCTTTATTTGTTATCTTTAAAAAATTAAATCTGGATGTAAAGAAAATTGTGGAGAATGCTGCTGAAAGTCGATCAGTCGCAAACCAGACATAAAGAGTTCATTGAGATCAGTGATCTTAAGAAACAACAAGATCATAAGAAATGAGACTGACGTAGTTCAGTGGAGATATGAAAGGAAAATATCCCTTAAAGGAAACAAGTCATCTGCAGCATTTGCTTCTGACAAACTATACAATTTTATAACAGCAAGCACAAACATCTTTAGAGGACCCTAAATATGTCAATAAAGTTTTCAAACACAATGGGACTCATTCTAGGGTGCTGAGAGAGCTGGCAGATGTGCTTGCTATGCTTCTTTCCATCATCTTTCAACAGTCTTGGCTTCCCGGAGAGGTTCCAGATGATTGGAAATTGGCTAATGTGGCACCTATCTATAAGAAGGGCAAGAAGGAGGATCTGGAGAATTATAGACCTGTCAGCCTGACCTCGGTACCAGGGAAAATTATGGAGCGTATCATCTTAAGGGAAATTATGCTGCATCTACAGGAAAATAAGGGGATCAGATGTAACCAGCATGGATTCAGGAGGGGAAGAGCCTGCTTAAACAACCTAGTCTCCTTTTATGATCAGGTGACTCATCTGATCGATGAGGGGAAACCTGTAGATGTAGTGTATCTTGATTTTAGTAAAGCCTTTGATACTGTTTCCCATAACAAACTCCTGGTTAAGCTGATGGATTGTGGCTTAAACAGGTTTACTCTGTCCTGGGTTAAGAACTGGCTGGAAGGCCAAGCTCAGAGGGTGGTGGTGAATG
>VXBA01003154.1:108142-146216 GCA_013399895.1 Serilophus lunatus
TTTTTCATTTTCTTTTAAAGTAAAAACTACTTGATAAAGTGAAACCTTCTGATTTAGTTTTACTTCTAAATCACTAGCTACATCCATTTTTTCATAAACTTCAATATTGAAAAATTCTCCTCACTCTTCATACTGTCCTCTGTAACAAAGAGCATCTGAAAGAAAAACAGGGGTAATAAAATAACAAGGGCAATCAATAAATATCCAAAATCTCATGTTTTGCTTCCTGTTCTTTGATAGTGTTTTGCTTCCTTTAAATGTGCAATGAAGGTCAATGCCACCTGAGTTGCAATTCTGAAGCCACCACCTTTATTTTGGGACAAATAACCTATTATATCTCGTTGGCCAATGAGATAGAGAATCTGGCATGCAAACAAGAAGAAACTCATCCACCACTGTGGGCACACCAAATACAATACAATTCTCCATGGATCTCAGCCCTTTCCAGATCCTCAGAACCTCTCTGGAAGTTCTGTACTTTCACAATTCTTATTTTTTGTATTATTATTATTACTTGGTTACTGATGAAAAATAAATTGCTTGTTCCTTCATTGTCCAACTATACACATACAGTGACACATCCAGGCTAGCACTATCTCTGTCTGTAAAGTCAACTAATTCAGTTCTTTCTAACAGTACTGTAGTATTATGTTACACTAAAGAATGTTTATTTAGCATATTGATTTATATTATGCAGATAAGAACCATGACTTGAAGAAATTATCAAAACTCATGACAGAACAATTCATCCTTGTGTGAATACTCAGAAGGGGAGTATTTTTTTAAAAAAATCTATCTTAATCACGTACTTGATTGAAAAAAAATAAAAAGGCATTACAAGTCGATTTTATTCTAACAGAGTATTCCCTCTTTCACTGTATTCCTTGAATTAGCAATTACATCACTAATTTCAAGTTCCTGTATTGTGGAAGGTCTGTTAAGAAACATCCTTTCAAAAACACTTCAGCAAGATAACTTTCTAAGCTTGGCTTAGGATTTTGACACTTCTTTATAATATGAAGCATGCTACGATGTCTTGGTTTGAAGACAATTATGCAATTTAAACTTTAAAGGGAAAAAAGCACAAATGTATAGGAAAAGGAAAACAGCTCTTTTATAAAAAAAACATATATAAAAAATGTATATACAAAATAGAACATAGAACAATGGTAATGAAAATAAAACAAAACAAAAAAACCCACATAAAACAAAGAAAGGAAAAAAACCCTTGTTTTTAGCTCTTAGTCCAGTCCTATGGATGTGAGAAGATGGCTGCCATGACAAAGATGGTGGCCACAATCCTTGCCAAGGTGCAACTCAGACAGAGGCGGTGAGCAGATGCGTCCTCACCAATGTTTGAAGTTGAAAAAGAAAGGCAGGGAAGAAACTCCATGGTTGGTGACTCCCTTCTTCCAAGGGGTCCAGGTTCCTGTTCAGCAACAGCAACTAAGCTGCTCATGAGGGCACCGCAGAGAGAGAGAGCCTGGTGCACTGAGCGCCAAAGACAAAGGGAATCAAGTGTGCGCAGGTGACAGTTTCTGATTCCCAAGAGCCATCATGCAGCGGAATTTCCCATAAGTCCATCGGATCACCTCCCTGCCACGTTGGATGCCAGTGCCAGCCCGTCCTGGAGCTGCCCCAACACTGTAGGATATGTAGATATACACTGACATCTCTGGTAGCTGCAAAGCATGTAGATATTTGCAAGTCTCATATTGTTCTGATGCGTGCTGGACTTTTGCAAAACAAGCACATACAATAAGGATCTGGGCACCAACAGCCTGGGGCGCCACCAGACCAGGGTACCCCCCGTGCCAGCCCAGCACCACCAGCCAAGGCACAGGCAGCACCATCCCAGCCAGGCCCCAGAGTGGTGCAGCTCCATTGCACATGCACACTACCAGCCAGGGTGCTCCCTCATCAGACATCTACTGCTGCACTTCCCCTGCCACTGGCGAACAAACCCCCACCCACTGCCGGTACCAGCCTGGCTCTGGCCTCCCAAGGGCAGCCACCACAGCACTGAGGTTGCCATGCTAGGCCTCCACGTAGCTTGGGGGTGTGGCACGCAGCGGCAGCAAGGCCCCATAGAGCACCCATGCCTAACCACACTCATCCTCATGCCTGCCAGCATACATGTTGGAAAATAGAGAAAAAATTTCCTCCCAAACAGGAACCTACTCCATAACATATGGTTATAAAATTCCAAAGAAATATTTCTGAGCAAACAATAGAAAAGTTGATAAAGTAGTACATAAAGTTATAACTATAACCAGTTATTACTGCTGTATTTTTGTTGACTCAGTAAAAGTAGCTGACACGTGCAGCATTATGTCTAATTAATTTATATTCACAACTCTGTTTATAGTATAAGAACCACAGTATATGTACTCCAGCACTTAAGTCCATGGGCAGCACAATCTGTAAATATGAGCCGTGAAGCTGCAAAGTTATTCTACTGAGGTTTTTTTTTCCATGCTAATCCTAATAGCAACAAATATTTGTGCCCAAAAACAGTACTGTTTATAAAAAATATAAGCAGACATTGATTGCCTTGTATGAGAATTTGCATAATTTCAAGCATCATAGTAAGCACAGTCAACAAATATAATTTATCTTTAAACTGTTGGGTGACTATTCATCATTAATCAGTTTTACATACAAAGAATTAATACACTAAATGTATGTTCACTCTGTTAAAACAATACTGTTTTAGTAGGTAAAGCCACTGAAAGCAAGAAAAGTAGAATTGATCTCATTTCATTTTTGTTTTCTGGATGATCTATTATTTATTCTTGATGTCGAAAATTCATATTGTGTTTTTATATTATTTAACTGTGAGTATCCATGAATTGTTATGCACAACCATGAATATAATTATTCAATAAAAAAATGCCAAGAATCAGTGCCACTGAGTAGTTTATAACCCATAATACAGTGAGAATTAATCTGAAATTGTATAAAGTGTTAGATACTTGATGGCATAGTTTCTTCTACTTTCTTGTATTTAAATATTGCTTTGTAACTAGTTTTATCATCAGTATCCATAGCAGACTATATATAGGTGAAGAAAATGAAGACTAGATCATGACTCAAGTTTTTTATGAATACAAAGGTAAGATGTATATAAAAATTGAATACTCTGAAGCAAATTAATATAGCTGTAATTATTTGTTCAGTTGGGGTTTTTTAATTCTTCTTTAAATACTTACAATATAAATTTAGGGAATTATATGTACTTGCAAAATAAGATATACTCTGATGTTGGGTTTCTCTTATTGTTATTTAAAGAATGAAGAAGAATTAATGTCTCTAAAGCCACTTTCAACTTTCATTTCAATTTTTATTCATACCTCTGTCAAATACAAAACGCCATTCCTACTGGACAATATATAACTGCAGTAGTGTGTGAATGTAAAATAGCATTTATATTTTTCATTTAAAAATTGACTAAATTTAAGTAGATGTTTCTTGGTATGCAGCTGCATCCAGAAAAATAAAACAGTTTTCAGTATTTGTCCAGATTGTACGAATACTGTCACAGCTGGGATTAAATTAGACCACTGTTTAAAAAAAACATCAATGACGTTGTTATAGCTGCCCCAAAATGGCACAATCCAATGAAGCTCACTTCCAAGAATAATTTATTTGCTGCTTTTTACTGCAGTCACTCACTCTTAGCTTTCTACCTCCTGCCTAAACAATATATGAAAGATCAATAAATATGAATTAAATACTGCTATGAACATCATTTTTCTGTTTAATTGCAATTCTACATTAATAACTACGTAGCTCAATGATTTTATTTCTTTGTTTTTATACAATACAAAAGGAACTACCACCAAAGATGAATATCAAATGCAGTATCAATTCTGAGTAAGTCTAAATAATGTAGAGTGGGTGGCAAGTACCAGTCTTTTATTTTCCACAGCCAAATATTAATTAACTGCTCAGGAGACATTACAAATGGTAAGACTCACAGTTTAAGGTTTTTTATTTTCAAAAAAATGAGGACATGCTTCCCTCTTGTTGCTCCTTTTTGTTTATGTTTTCTTTGTTTGTTTTTATTAGGTATAGTCCATTAGCAACACTAGTGAAAATTTACCTAGAAAATACTTTGAGGGAAGGAGCAGTCACCTTCTCCACCAGTGCTGGCTGCAAAAAGAGAGCGAGGCTGAGAACTCCTCGGCTTATGTAGGTTCTGAGGGTTTCCCACAATTCCTTCCATCTTAGTGTCTGCATGCTCCCTCTTAGCCTGCCCCATCAGACCCTCCATTGGTTTCTCCTGCGCCTGTCCTGCCTCCAAAGCCCCCAAGCCGAAATGCATAGTAAAGAACATGGCGCTGAGGAATGCCCTCACTTCCCAGCTCCACATCAAGGAGCCATGCAGCGCCCTTCCACAGCTCCGCGCTTGGGAGCAGCATGCCAGGACAAAACAGCCTTCCCAGCTTGCTGCTGCTGCCACCGCTGCCCAGGGCGGCTGCCGAGGCCAGGGCCATGGCATGGCACCAGGGCCGCAGCTCTGCACTATGGGCTGGGGGTCGTGAACAGCTGATTTGAGGCAAGGGGTGGCCCTGGATGGGTTCTGGGTCTACCCAGAGAACGGCACGAAGCTGCTGGCCATCCCACCGCCCTGGGCTCAAGCATGGCGCCGGTGCTGTAGGCACAGCTTGGTCCCGTTGCCCTGCTCCCGGCAGCAGTGCACCACGCCGCCCGCCTCCCCCAGCTTGCCGCCACCGCTGCCACCAGCGCCTGGGGGACAGCTGCTGGGGCCAGGGGATGTGAGCAGATGACTCTGAGATGGGGCGGCTCTGGATTAGCTCTGAGTCCGCCCGGAGGAACCGCAGAAAGCTGCCGAGCCGACACGCCAGCACTGCTGTTTTTCGCAGCTGCCGTGGGCAGCCCACAGCCTGCCGCACAGCCTCCTGCCTCCTAGCCGCCACCTATCCTGGTGGCTGGCCACCCCTGCACTGCCAGTAATGTTCACGCAAGACCACTGCCCCTGCACAGACCCCCCTTCCCCCAGGGACCCCTCGCTATGTGACCCACCGCTGATGCTGGTTGTGGCCACACGTGCACCTGGCTAGGACTGCGCACCACGGGAACCCCTCAGGCAAACGTGAAGCAGGAAAAAAGGGGGCTCCACTCCCAGTCCCCAACATGACTTTTCCCCTCTCCACCCCTTCCAGCTCCCCTGGTTCCCTCTGAAAAAGAAACTAGAGACCAAAAGGGAAAAATGCAGAAAAACGGGGAGGGGGGCAAGATGGGGGAAGGAAAGACCTTTATATTTAATCCAATTTATAAAAAGAGAAGTTTTTAAACACATGCTAGCCCATGACAACTATATATATATATATATATACACACACAGAATTCCAAATCTACCTTTTTAGCATTTTATACATAATATTGTGCATCTACATACCTGAATCTGTTATACTTCAGACCTTGTGCCATCTAGCTTAATGCCAGCTTCTATGAATATATTAGGACAAAACATGACAGATAGAGATTTTAAACAATAACTTCAAGCTTCATTGCTTCAGCATTCCAGGGTTTCATTTGTAGCCTGA
Source organism: Serilophus lunatus (assembly GCA_013399895.1). NCBI lineage: Eukaryota > Metazoa > Chordata > Aves > Passeriformes > Eurylaimidae > Serilophus > Serilophus lunatus. The sequence goes on from VXBA01003154.1 coordinate 113,716, forward strand.
ACACTACTTTTTTATCTTATTCTTTTTTATTACTTTCACTGAGAAATTCTATGATAGTATTTCTGAATTCTTTCATCCCAGTCCATTCCCCCTCAGTAGTTCACTTTCCCTCTCGAAATGCCAGATCTCCTTCTGAGAAATTATTTCTTTTACCCAAAATAGATTTCTCAATATTGTCAATATTCCCACTTCGAGTGGTCAGGGAGTAGGAAAATGGAACTATTTTGCTGGGTCTCCAAGTGTCTAATAATTAATTGGAAACATCATGAGAAATGTTAGGGCTAATGAAGCTTTACAGGAAAGGTGAACTAAAGACGCAAAAGGAGAAACGAATTGCAAATTATAAAATCCATCACTGCTGGTTTTACTGTGAAACATAAGGCAGAATGACCTCAAATTGAAGTAAGAAAATTAAGATTGCTAAAGATGAAAGGGTGCTTAACATTGCAAGAATCAACTGCACCCTTAAACACAGTAAAAGAACAGAAACTTTAAACATTAAAAAAGATCTCCTCTGAAATGGAGAATGACCTGATTTAAACTGAACCATCTGATGCTGCTCTTGATTTTTGTCTCTGTTTCTAGTTATCATCTTTGTTTGGTATGATCAGATCAGAAGCTAATGGCAGAAAATGTGGCCTATACACCAGATAAATTAGTATATTTCAGTTCCAAACAAATTATATGGCATAGAATAGAGAGAGTTACAGTCAGGTGGTCTTTAGAAATTTAATGAATGGAAGAGTGGGGGTTTTTGTAAGAAGAAAGACATTACATTGGAGAAACAATAAAATCAATTGCATTAATTTTAAGACAAACAATAATTAGCTTCATTTTTTACACTGTGTTTAACTTGTCCATTTAAATTGCCATACTCAGATAAATATCAGAAAAGTAAAATTAAATATTAAAACCAATTAGTAAGAACATCCAGTAGGATTTATATCAATTGTCTCATGATACAAGAGCTAAAATTTAGGCAGAAAGAGAAATTTAAAGGTAAGACAACTCATCAGTATTTAAAAAACACTAAAAAATAATAGCAAAAACATAAAGCATAATAGCAAAGTAGCTTTACTAAAGTGTTAAATATAGCACAGTTATGCTTAATGAACTAGATTGATCTGATAAGCCATGAGATGACCTAAAAAAAAGTAACCAAGAACCCCCAAAAGATCAAACTTTTATAGCTTAAAAAATATGGCATATATTTTAGGAAATATTCTCTTAAGCTTTGAAGAATTATCTATTTCTATATCCTGAGGAGGACAAAAATATGGTGTTCAGAATATCCTGTTTAACATTATCCTCTCAATTTCAGACATTCATTAGCCTCAAAGAAATCAAAGACAGAAAGTTTCTTACATTATCTTATTTTCAGGCAGTTGATCTGTTAGTTTTATATTAAGAAGATCCTCTTGGAATCATATTTAGTGTGAAATATATATGTGAGTGGACCAACTGTATGAAACTAACACAGAGGCATTATTGTCTTTTCTTTGTCCCAGACTGTTTCCCACTGATTAGCACTTATTTTCAAATAACCTAATTTGAAATTATAAGAAGCTAAGGGCTGCTATTATTATTAGGTGCATTATAGGTATTATAACAAAATTAGGCTATAGGCTTGAAAAAAATAAATGCAAACAGCTAAGAAATTAAGTCCAGCTGATTTTGGGGCTTTCTTCTGACTTCTATTTTTTTAAATTCAGACAAATATTTGTATTAAAAACTTTAAAAATAACAATAAAGTTATGCACAAGATAAAAGAAAATTGTACAAGAGAGGAACTGAATAAAATATCTCCAGTGTTCTGAAGGTGACATTTTCCAGCTTGGAGGAATTCTCAGGGAATCAATGCAAGGCTTCTCTGGAAGTCCTTTGAATGCTAATCTGACCGGGACTTGCAGAGCATGTGCAAAGCATGCAAAGATTACTTCAAGAACAGCTATCCAGTTATCTCATTTTACTTATTAAGGGATCCATACTTGTTACTTCTTTCCACTTGTACATTGAGCTGTTTACTGTAACTTTGGATGCAACAATCCAGCCAATTCCTTATCCAACAGTCCATCTATCCAGACCATGCCTCTCTAATTTAGTTGCAAGAATGCTGTGAGGGTCAGTATCACTTTTCAGAAGTCCAGGTAGGTGTCAGCTGTAGCCCTTCCCTTTTTCACTGCTGCAGTTACTCCATCAAAGGCTACTAAACTGGTCAGGCATGATTTGACTTTGATGAAAATTTCTCTCATCATCTCCCTGTTTCCCATATGTCCTCCACTAAAATTAGTTCTTATTAGTGCCACAAATGGTGGCAGAATATAGCTCCTTCTTTGTCACATACAATCAATATAGACATTGCTGAAAATATTGCTGATTAAAATAAGGTTTTGCCATAAAGTATGCTGGAGTGCCTAAGTAAAGAGTGCAGAGTTAGGGAATTTTACTGTTTATGTATTCCTTTTATCCACAGTGTCACTATTTGATATAAGTTCTTTGCTTTTGAATAAAATTATAAAATTCCTTATTAGTGTTGTTTGGGGATTTAGGTATATTTCTGAAGTGTAATAACATGGAAGTTTGTTATGTATTTTTTTATATAACCTACATATAACCTACATAGGCATTTAGTTTATAAAAGAGGTAGTTTAACTCATAGAAGATAATTACATTGATAATTGATTGTTTTACTTTGCATGTAATAGAAATAATCAATAATTTCTTAAACTATTTTTCTTTCTATACAGAAGATTTAACAAAACGACCCATGAAAGTCCAAGAGTTCCCGAATAGTTAGAAATGTCTATGTCCTGTATCATTATAGAGCTAGACATTACAGATGACAGAGAGATTTCAGATAGAATCAACCAAAGAATTCTATGTAAGTTCTGTTATGCATACAAAATAAAGTGATCTTTTTGAGCAGTGAAAGTTTGGACTTGCAGTGATTGTGATGCTGAATGTTGCTTGAACTGCTTATACATTTTCATTGTACATTTTGTATAGAGCTCCTAGGTGGTAATAGAACCAACATATTTGTTTCTCAGTTTTCAAGGGAAGATGAAAACTGTATGCCTGTTATGGAAAATATGTTAGGGGGAGCCATATGGTCTGGTTCAGTTCACACACTTCAAACCTAATTTCCTTTCACCCTCATGAGTTGATGGACTTGTAATTGCAAGCACACCGTAAGGTGCTTATGAGGAGTAACATTGGCTATGCAAAAGCTCTCAAAAGATTTTCATCTGTGCAAGGTTAAAGGTTAAGGATATCATGAATATCTTTAGTCCCCTACAGTTACATCTCTCCTGTCATAATACTGAGTTAGATACCTCTTGAGAAAATTCAGGGAGACTGATGGAGCCCTCCTACTGTAGAAGGACATGGAAAAAAGGGGCCTTTTAGATGCTAGTCCTTATGTTCCATGTTTGTAGTATGAGTTCACATTTTCATAGTCAGTTTCCTACTAGAGAGTTTGGGATTTTAAGAGACCTACCCAGCTGGACTTACCTGCATTCATACATGTGACATCATTTGTGAACTATATTGCAACTTCCTCTGAATTATTCATCTTAATCTAGGATGCATAAGTGATTCAGTCTATCTTCTTGAATAATCTTTAGCAGAATCTTAATTTATTTTTTGTCTTTCAAATTCTGCACAGCTGTAGATGGATCACCATATAAGTTCCTTTTACACAAGGTTACATTATGAACAAAAGGCCATTAGCACTTTACTTGTGAAAAAAGCCTGGAATGAAATTTTGTCTGTCCATATTCATTTTGCACTCTGCTTCTTTGAGTAAAGGTGTTTTAAATAATTCAGTTGTGTTTAGTTCCAACCTTTTGATTTCTTATATTGGCTTTACTATAAGTAGCAACTTCAAGTCAATAGCCTGCTTGAGATACCTTTTTGGTCACTTAATTCTTTTACAAATTATGGTACATGAAAACATATTAAAACATTTATTTTTTGTTACAATTGCTTTTATGTTTGTTCAAGAGTGATTAAACTTGTCTACACCCTTTGGGTGGTTCAGCTGGAGGATAAAGTAAGTTTATTTTTGGAAACCAATTTTTATTGTCCTGATAAAAACGAGTTCTTATAGCAGAAGGCTGTGCTGAGAGAACACAGGTAGTATCAAGAATTAATGTTGCAGCAGTTATTTTTGGTATAGTATTTGCCCTATCTCTCACCTATCACTTCACTTCCAATGTGAACATAGCTGAGTCTTTAAAATCACATCTATCCATTAAAAAGTGAGTCCTTCAAAACTGTACTATCTTCTCCACAGATCACCTAGAAACCTGAGACATGAAGGGTGAATGAAAGCTGTGCAACTCTGGAGGGAAATACATTTTCTGATAGTATTAGTAGCTAAAAATATGCACATTTTTCCTTTATTGTACTTTAAAATGTATTTATTATCATTGCTCTATTTTACTGATTCTATTTATTAAAAAAAAAAATAATAAAATGGATATTATTGTTACAATCGTGTAATACAGAAGATTCTTAAGAAGGTATATGCAGTGCTACTCTTAAATATTTGGAAATGGTGGAGTATTTAATTTAAATAATAAGCTGTAAGAATTACATGGATATAAATTTCCTGTTAAACTTGGATATTAATAACACTGCCTGTTATGGAGGCCTTGCTATTTCCTTACACTGACATGCTTACAAACAGTTGTTAATTAGTACTGCTTGTATCTTTTAATTACTGGAGTGTTTCAAAACTATACCTTTTTTTCTGATATGTTACCCAAAACACTAGTGATATGATCTGTGTTTATTTACTTTCAACCCTGGACATAATGGTGTTCCATTGGCAGTGGGGACCTGGAAAGTTTAATTTAAAAACCTATTTGGAATCCTAAATGTGCATGTGTATATAAGCAATTGGTGGGCAATTGACACCTTTGTATTCCATAGCCCTTTAGTGTGAAAGATTACAAATATTTTTTTCTCATTTTATTGGAACTGAAGTGAAAGGAAATGGATCACGTTTTTGAAACATTAATTCCATTACATATAATGTCATTATCATCTGTGATTACAGTCAGTGGTACAGGATGACTTAAAATTTTGTATGCATAAAGTAATATTGCCCAAATGCTGGGGCTTTTTATAACATTCTATCTCTGAAGAATTCTTTAATTTCATAGGATGTTAACATACAGTTCTTCACTGTATTTATGAGGACTTTGTTTTTTGAAAATACCAACTTCACATTCATGGAAAAATCATACAGAAACATGCTGTCAAAGAGCCTTCACAGGAGAAAAAATACAAATAAATTTACCAGTGCCTGACTGTGCTTGAAATTAACAATATATGTCTCATTTCCTTGCTAAGCAATAAAATCACCAGACTACTATGGCATTTTTTTAAGCAGTGTTGTTTTGTTTCTCCATTTCAGAGTTTCTCTACTTCAAAAAAGTATTCAGTGATCACAAGATAAGATTTGTTTCATGTCGACACTCTGAGTTGATTCAACTGATATATATAGGAGACAAAATGCCTTGTAGCCAATTACCTAACATGCAGCCTCATGAACTGAAGTTCCTTCAGGCATAAGAGAGAATTCGATGCCTCCTATGTCTCAGATAAGACTCCTAATCACTGCGTTACCAGCAAATGAGGAGCATTTGTCCACTGTTTTGAGAGTGAAAAATGTAATGGCTATTCACACAGAATTACACACAGAATTAATAAGGTTGGAAAAGACCATGGAGATCAAGTCCAACCTCTACCTAGGTTAACAACCTGTCCAACATCAGTCTAACATCTATACCATCTAAACCATTTAAACCATCTAAACCATACCACTGAGTTCATCATCTAACCTATCCTTAAACACATCCAAGGATGATGACTCCACCACCTCGCTGGGAAGCCCATTCCAGTGGGGGATCACTCTCACTGTGAAAAAGTTCCTCCTGATATCCAGTCTAAACCTCCCCTGATGCAGCCTAAGACTGTGTCCTCTCGTTCTGTCATTGGGAGCCTGAGAGAATAGACTGACCCCCGCCTGACTACAACCTCCTTTCAAATAGTTATAGACAGCAACAAGGTCACCCCTGAGCCTCCTCTTCTCCAGGCTGAACAATCCCAGCTCCCTCAGCCGTTCCTCATAGGGCTTGTGCTCCAGCCCCTTCACCATCCTCGTTTTCCTTCTCTGGACACGCTCCAGCAACTCAACATCCTTCTTAAACTGAAGGGCCCAGAACTGGACACAGTACTCGAGCTGTGGCCTAACCAGTGCCAAATACAAGGGAAGGATAACTTCCCTGGTCCTACTGGGAACACTGTTCTTGATGCAGGCCAGGATGCCATTGGCCTTCTTGGCCACCTGGGCACACTGCTGACTCATATTCAGCTTCCTATCAACCAGCACCCCCAAGTCCCTCTCTGCCTGGGCATCCTCCAGCCACACCGACCCCAGCCTATAACTCTGCATGGGGTTATTGCGGCCAAAGTGCAAAACCCGGCACTTGGATTTATTAAACCTCATGCTATTGGACTCAGTCCATCTATGCAGCCTGTCAAGGTCTCTCTGCTTTGCCAGTTTTGTAAACCTTCTTACTAACCATCCAACTTATAATCAGACCTCTGAGGCACTCACTAAAAAGTCAAGAATCATGACTTTTTCAATTTCTTGAACAGTGAGCATAGATCCAAAATATTCATTTATTATGTCTGCTATTACATCATATTCTCAGGGAGCTTCTTTTTTCATATATCTATGCAGGTTTCCTGCCTCTGTTGCCTTTAGGAAAGAATTTATTAATGGCTTGTATGCCTTTTGAAAGTTGTTCTCCAACTCTATTTTTGGACTGCCTTTTATATTTAACCTGCTAGAATTTGTTGCTTCCTTCCATTTTCTTCCATTTCACTTTTCTGAACGATGTATTCTTGAATTATATATATTTCCTATGACTCAGCAATTTAATCATTCCAACTTTCTTTTGCACTATTTTGAAGTCCTTAGGCTATTTTTATGCAGTTCCTCCCTTTGAAATTACACATAAAGTCTTGGATTTCTTGGCTTTTGTTACTTCTGCAGAGATATTGGGTACAAGTACATTGTAATTTCTATGCTACATCAGCTTTTTGAAAGCAACACTTCAAAGGATTTCCAACCCTGTTCAGTACTGAGTTCTTCTCATTTTTTATGTTTCTTAACTACTCAATTTTTATTTATCATGATCTGTGTACAGAATTTCTCCAGGGAAAAGATTCAACAGGAATGCAAAAGAAATGTACAAGAAAGATAATGTTCATTAACTACAAGTCAAATATTACTACTATGTGGAATGCAAAGTTTACTATCTTCAATTTATACAGTTATATCCCTTATTTAGCTTCCTCCTGAAAACAATGATAACCCGATGAACATGGTATTTTAAAATACTCCCATCAAAAAGCTGACATTAAAATGCATAAACCACTCAAATTTATTGTCTTACCTGCCAATGAGTTTTCAGCTGCCTTCCACAGAAATTAACCATATGATTTTAGTTTTCAAAATTGGTTCTAAAAACAGTCTTTGGAATATAATTTCAGGCTTCTTTCCTTGTTGTAGTGGCTGGATGCCAAGGACCCACTAAAGCCAATCCCTCACTCCCCCTTGCAAACGGGCAGAGGAGACAAAACAGGTTTTATAAGTTAAGGACAATGGGAGATTCATTACTGATCATCATCATGGGCGTAATAGATTCCAAGTGGGGATATATTAATTGAATTTATTACTAACAGGATCAGAGCTTAAGACAGAAGAAAAATAAGTTTAAAAGACACCTTTCCTCCCACTCCTGCTCTTTCCAAGTTCTACCTCCCGCCCCCCCCAGTAGTGCAGGAAGACAGGGAACAGGGGTTATGGTCAGCTGTTGTTTCTGACACTGCTCAGGGAGATGAGTCCTCCCTTGCTTCTCATGGGGTCCTTCATGAACTGCTGCAGAGTCAATCCATCCCACAGGAGACAGTTCTTCATGAACTTCTCCAGAGTGAGTCCCTTCCACAGGAGACAGTCCATGTGTCCTCCAGTATAAGTCTATCCCAGGGGTGACAGTTCTTCAGACACTGCTGCCACATGGGTTATTTCTTCACAAGGTGCAGTCCTTCAGACACAGGCTGCTCCAGTATGAGTTCCCCCCACAGGCCACAAGTCCTACCAGGAAAATCCGCTTCCAGTGTGAGCTCCTCTACCTGCCAGGACCCTGCTCCAACATGGGCCTCCCACAGGGTCACAGCTTCTTTCCAGCATCCACCTGCTCCAGCATGGGCTCCTCCACAGGCTGCGGGTCGATCTCTGCACCCCTGTGGATCTCCATGGGCTGAAGAGGAATAGCTGCTCCACCATGGCCTTCACCACAGGCTGCAGCTGGATCTCAGCTCTGGTGCCAGGAGCACCTCCTCCCCCTCCTTCTGCACTGACCTTGGTGTCTGCATTGCTGATCGCATGTTCTCACTCTGTTCTTCTCTAGCCCTCATCTCCTACCACTACCTTTTTTTTCCTTCCTTCCTTCTTAAATCTGTTATCACAAAGGCATTACTATCACTTCAGATTGGCGTGGCCTTGGCCACGGCAGGTCTGGCCTCAAGCTGGCTGGCATTGGCTCTGCTGGACATGGGGGAAGCTTCCAGAGGCTTCTCATAGAAGCCCCTCCTATAGTTACCTGGCCACTATCAAAACTTGGCCACAGAAAACCCAATACTGTTGGAAAAGGAAATCATGGTACATGTTTATAATTTTCTCTTGAAATCAGAATCTATCATTATTCCTTGTTTACAGCCTCTATAAGCATAACTGCAAAATCTCAAGCCCATCTTTTTTCCTTTTGGGCAGACAGCACCACTGTCAAATACCCTCTATTACTCAACAGGTTGTTGTACCTGTCATGATGGGAAAGGTTATGTACAGGGAGAAATGACTGACTCAGCACCCTTGGATCATTGACACAAACTGCCGAAACCTGTTGTAGACAATTTACTAATACTGTTGTAAGAGAAAACTTTTAAAATCCTAAGTAAGTTTTAAACCATCACACAATGAGTTAAAGTTCTGAAAGTCAATATAATTAATACTCTAGATATAATCGAACCTGAGTGGAATGCAAGCAATCTAAGCATGAGCAAAAGGGAAAAGGGTAAAGCTTACTTTCCAAGTAATGAAGTTATCATTAACAAATGACCTTATCCCCTAATGGGAGGGGCAAGGGAAGCTTAAGAAGGAAGTAGATGATTTGAGAAGGAAGAAGTTAACTCTGGGAAGAAGGGGAGATAGAAAGAAAGTGGAATTTTAGTTTTGACTTTACCACTAGTTTACTCTACTTTTTTATTGGAAATAAATTAAATTAGGCTTCTTCAAGTTCAATCTATTTCACCTGTGACAAGAGATCACCTGTGGTGAGAGTTTCCCCTTTCTATATCTCAATCGAGAAATTTTCCATCTTATTTTCAGCCCCCAACTTTTTAAGGAAGGAGAATGAAATAGAGGCAGACATCCAATCTCAAGCCTATCGTGAAAAGAAAAAAAAGATAAAAAGGTAATGGAGTGATTTATGAGATCATAAAGTATTTTAAATTAAGTAATAACAAGATCTGGTTTTGTGGATATGTGTGTGTCTATTAAATATGTTCATATAGCATCTTAGCTCCACAAATATTCTTATTTTTTGTAGGAAGGTTGTTTGAGCCAGAAAAAACTGGTACCCCAGCATCAGCATACTCTGGCCATGAACTAGAAACTATATTTGTAAGCATACTGTTATTACCACACTTTCATCTTTAAGTATATCATTACTTATTCAGTACATTATCACATGAGATGGAAAAGTCATGTTTACAGACCTTGACCCACAAACATGTGGGCTCAGTTCATTTCCAAAGAAGGATTTAAAAAACAAAAATAAAAAAAAATAGCAAAATACTTGTGCAGCACAGACTTCACTGTGAGTTAAAGGAAAAAAATGCTAATACTAGAAGATATTAAGCAAGAGAAGAGAAGAGAAGAGAAGAGAAGAGAAGAGAAGAGAAGAGAAGAGAAGAGAAGAGAAGAGAAGAGAAGAGAAGAGAAGAGAAGAGGAGAAGAACATAATTTTAAAACTAAGCAGGGAAAAAAGTTGTGTAATGACACTTAACTACAACTGTGGTAACTGTACAGTTCCTGCCTATAGATCTGCTAATATGGGGTTATATTTAAGAGGGGAAAGAAAAATCAACACTCATCTCTATCCTTTTTTTCTTGTTTTCTGTATTTTCTCATTAACTATAGGTTTGTTATGAAAGAATATTACATCAAAAATCTGATCTAAAACTACTGAACACTTTTTCTCATTCAGGAAAGAACCTAAAAACGTAGTTATATCCTGCCATTTTTGAGTCATCTTTGGAAAAAGTCACCCTGCAAAAGATAAAAAAATCGTATACTTAGCCATACCTTTTATCAGAAAGGAAGAGGATGTATACTTAATCACAGCTGAGGACAAGAGAAAACCCAGCTGTCTCACTTAATCATGCCCCAAAATATCTCAGAGACTGCTTAACATTTCCCACAGTTTTGCAAAATTACCTTTTATTTTACTCATGCCTGCAGTTAAACACATAGATTAGGACTTACGCACTATTATAGCATGTTTTTAAAGTTTCTTCAACTTTTTGTCAAACCAATTGTGCTCTCTGATCCAGGAAAGCATCACTGCCCAGAAATCCTGAGTAGAATGTTTCAATTGTTGAGGTGACCTAAGGGCAAACATGGTGTTAAGAATACTTGGAATATAACCAAATGAGGGAGGGTAGCTGGCAAAAGTGACTGAAGTTTGCATTTCTGTAAAGTTCACAAAATAGCCAAAAAGTATATGTAAGAAAAAATCAGCTGGGACTTGAGGGAAAAAGCTATCAACGATTTAGTCTTGCACAAATCAAAAGTGGCAGTCAACATCAGTTGAGCTGAAGAAAGAAAGGAAATTCCATTTCAGACTCCATTTTACTATCAGTTAGCTAATAAGAAGCTAAATAAGTAATATCTTTTTAATTGTTTTCCTGGCAGTTTTTAATATTAAGAGCTGACCAAATCTATTGTTCAAGTATCACAACACTGAAATCTGCTTCAGTACTGTGTATCCATTTAAAAAAAATAAAAAACAAACCCACAAAACAACCACTTTTTTTCTCAGTTTAAACTGTAACACATTTTTTATTACTGTGTTTTCAAATACACTCTCGAACTTCTACACAAAGACATATCCATTTATTCTGCTGTAAAACCCTAATGCTTACATGACAGTTTTTGCGCACATAAGATATGCAACTAATCACCTGTTCTGAGTTAGACATATTTGAATTTATGTATTATGTGGAATTTTAAGAAATTTTTATTGCACACAGACTTGAAAACAAAACTCTGAAATTTATGCTGTAAGTTTCTGTTCACGTTAATGATTAAGTGTTGTAGATTAATGAACCAGCTAACTGCTGTTCAGTTAAAAAGTGTAAAAAAAAGTGTAAAAGTGTTCAGTTAAAAGTGCTGTTCATTTAAAAGTGTAATCAAATCAGGATACCCTGTCAAGTCTATAAGAAAACATGTGATGTGCAGTAATTGAAGGAACATGTAATTTTCAGCCATCTGCTGAGTGAAGAATATAATACAGGTACAAACAGCAGTAAGAAAAGAACAGTTTCTGTAAAACTTTGCAAGCTGGGTTTCTTTAGTCTGAAGAAAAGGAGGCTCAGGGGTGACCTTACGACTCTGTAGGATTACCTAAAAGCAGGTTGTAGTGAAGTGAGTGGTCTCTTCACCCAAATAGCAAGGACAATATGGAATGGTCTCAAGTTGTGCTATGTAGGGTTTAGATTGGATATTTAGAAAAATTTCTTACTTGAGAGGGTTATCAAGCCTTGGAACTGGCTGCCGAGGGAAATAGTGGAGTCACCATCCCTGGAGGTATTCAACAGACATGTAGACCTGGTGCTCAGGAGCAGGATACAGTGGTGGACTTGGCAGCATTAGGTTTATGGTTGGATTCAATCTTAAAGGTATTTTTCAAACTATTATTATTCGAAGTATACACTGGGCTACTTTTAATACTATGACCAATAATTTCACCATCTCTTTCCAATTCCAACTCATTACACAAAGTGAAAGAATTTTGCTTAATGTATCCACTATGTTTGTGACTTTCACTTTTACATGAGGACCCCTAAGTTATCTATTTTAAACAGTTCAACATTTCTCTAATATCAGATATCTCTGATGTTTATTGAGGCAACTTGACTTGGAGCTGCTCACAGGATAATCCTAAAAGGTACCTCATTCAACACCACAGCCATTTTACAGATGGAGAGCTAATGCACAGAATAATATCAAATTATCTGTGTTTGTTTTAGTTTTTCTTGATTTGAAGTACTTTTTTTGTTGACCATGTTTCTAACTATTTATCATCATTCAGTTTTTAAAAGATTACCAATAAATACCATTGGCTTAGTCAGTTCTCTGAATTCCTAGGTTTATTACAGTAAAACGTTTTTGTATCCAAAAAAATCCATGTATGGGGAAAATAAAAAAGAAATTAAAAAATCATCCTTTATGGGTTTTCAGACTCACAATTCTCTTTTCTTCTGCAGATCAGAAAAATTATAAAACCACATGTCCTTCTATCATTTCACCTACATTAGAAAACATTTGTCTTTGTAGGAAGAAAGATGTAATTTATATTCTCATACTATTACATCAGAATAGAAATTTAATATAATCTGTAGAAATGCTGACACCTTGATTAGCTGCTTTGATTCAGTTTACATTTTGCTAACAAGCAACACAAACTTGATAAGGCATTACATCTCTACAGCCCTCAATGGAAGTACCTGCTAATTCCTTTTGTGAGAGAAACTGAGAAAAATTAAATCTATTATTAGAAGTCAATACATACAAGAAGCTGATTATCTGCTGTTACAGTAAGATCTATCAAAATTACATGATTTTCAGAACTGCTGAGAATGTGCTGATATTCTTACTCCACTGGGAATAAGGTATGTTCAGTATCTCTGAAAAGAAAGTCATTTAAAATTGATCTGGATGTCTAATAATGTCTAATTGAAGAACTCTCTAAACTGAATACTAGAGTGAAAACTTGAGCGTGTGAAGGAAAACATATGACATCAGGGACTGGGGTTTAGAAAAGTGTTGAAAATTGATTGAGCTGCAGGAGGCATTTGTGTTCATGGTTTCTTTTCTTTGCATACCTATGCTATCTTTTTTCATTGTTTATCTTCAGGTAATTTCCAGGGTAAGTGTTTCATATTATAGAGCATCACAACATGAAAAAAAGAAAAAAAATCTAAAAAAAAGAAATTTACCTTCTTGTAAAAGAGCCGTAAATTAGTATAGAGAAATTACATTTTTCCTTTGCAATAACTGGGTTTTGTGCTATTAGACATTTTATCCTCTTAAAGAGTATCAAGCTCAGGTAATAAATCCCATGTCCTTACTATGAAAAAAACGAATAAATCTGTAGTTTCAGATCATATTTTTAGAAAATAAAACTCTTAGAAACACTCTCAGAAAATAACTACTTTCATAATAGCTACTCAGAAGCAATAGGAACATCTGATCCCAGTTTAAAGGTTCAATTGTAAGTATTTATACATTATTGTAGTACTGTGGATCTGAGATGTTTTGCAGTTATTTATTTCACTGGAAGGTGTCATGTTTCAAATAAGCAAAGAAGTGCTTATTTTTTCACTGAGTTTGGTCATAGCACTTTATATTTTTTTTGAGTTTATGTTTGTGTAAAGATAACATTCCTGCCTTTGCATGCAATAATGCACTTCACTAAATCTTGTCTGGCTTGATCGTTTTCATTATATAGGACTTGCAGCAGTTTCTCTGCTCTTGTTGCTGTCTTGTTTCTGGTGTTCTGTGATCTTTTTATATGATCTTTCTTATCTACTCAGATGATTACACATATTCCAACTTTGATCTATGCAAGCTGCAATTGGGCAGACTTGCTTGATGTTAACATTCACTTCTCTCTGAGACAGAGTTTATAAATTGCTTGTCCAATTTTTTTCTCTCTTTTTTTTTTTTTAAGCTAAGCAGATTAATGTGTAAGCTGTAACTGAAAAACAGTTATCCTAATGACTTCACAATTATTATATCCTTGCTTCTTGTGAATAGGCAAATGACTTTACTTTTTAAGCCTTCTTTTGCCTGCTGAGCATCCTTTTTCCTACTTTCTATGACAACCCCTTTTTGTTTTTTTCTCAGAAGATTCTGAATGCATCCTGTACTGCCTTTCAGGGTATAAGAAGCTAACATGTTTGCTAAGATTAAACTGCTGCTTACTGGTTCTTTCTGACAAAGTTGACAATAATATCAGTGAGTCAGAAATAGTCATGTTCAATATATCTGCAGACCTAAAATGCAGAGTACTGTGCTCCTTTCTGTGTTCCATCAGGGTATACGCTGCCATTTTGTTTGAAAAGTCATAATCCTTTCGCAGCTGCACAACCTAAGACCTTATAAGAAAAATATCATGTTATATTAAACCAAGGTTCAGTATTTTCTAAATGCAATTAAGGTCCAGGACAAATGTCAAATCAATAGAATTCCAGTCTAGTTACTTTTGTTCTGTCCTATAAAAAATACTGAGGGCAGAACTAATAGTAACATTCTCTCATCACAGTTCTTTAAATAATTTCTCAGCCTTTATCTATTTATGCCATCTGTAGTTCAAGAGAGCACTTTATTTCTTGTCCTTATTCAGTTATTTCCCTCTCCTTTTGTGCATATTTTGTGCATATTAACTACCAGCTAGTGCAAACTCATGATGAATTTCAATATGGCCATCCTGTCAAGAACAGGACAAAATCCATCTTCTCTGAGTTGCATGTTGACCTATAGGCCAAACTCTTGGCAAGAATGTGACTGTTTAGCATAAAAAGTGATATCTTGAAGCTCTAGTGCTCTTTTCGTGAGACAACCTCTACTTCCTGTGGAGGTCATCTAGTCCAATGCTCTGGTCAATGCAGGCCCAATTGCAAGTACAGATTCGGCATAAAATTTAGACCAGGTTGCTCAGACTTATACCCATTCAAGTTTTTACTAACCATGGCTGCAATTTCCACAAGTCTCTGTTGTAGCATTTGATCATTTTTGTAGAAAGTTTTTATTGTGCCCTAATATCTAGTTTGAATTAATATTTTTACAACTTTTGTCCATTTTTTTGTTTGTTTACATTGTGCTCCACTGGGAGAAGTCTAGCTCCAGCTTCTCTATAACCTTCATATAATTCTGCATGTCTAAATTGATTTTGGTTAGAATGTATTCAGTTTTATAATGACATGCTTTATATTTTGACTATTTGAGAAAAATACTAAATAGTTGCTAGAATTCTGGGAAAGAATTTTTTAAAAAGGAAATTTTTTTGTGAAATTCAGAAGTATCTATAAGAAACACGTGTATTCCTGATGCAAAAGTGCAACATGAGATTTGACGCTACATTCTTGTGTTAATGTGCTGGTTTGGACACTAGGGGGCGCTACTAAAGTGGCGAGAAATACAACACGACACCACAACACTACATTTATTGGATTTGTGGAATATAAAATGTGGAAGCTGCTATCCTGATGAACCAGTGATACAAACAATAACCTGACAACAATAACTGTGAAAAAAGAAGAATGACCACTGCTGCTCTGGGCCGGCTGCTGGGGTGTGGTGGGAGAGCTGGCACTTGGACAGAGCTGGGGGGAATGATGCAACACGGTCCCCCTCAGAGCTGCTGGAAAAGAATCGAGAGAGTGGAAGGAAACCCTGCCCCCCAGGAACCCCAAAAAACAAGAGATATCACACTGCTGTCACTGCCACCCCCAACAATTAATCCCATAACAGCTAAGAAGACTATAATGCTGTTGAATTTATTCTCCCACAAAGAAATAGGGTTTTGTTCATCCCTGGAGAAATATTTTGCATAAGAAAAATTGAGAAAAAACCCTGTGAACCATCATGCTCTTTCTCCTCAAAGTCTGAGAATTGATAATTTTACACCATCTCACAAGAGATATTTGGGATCTAAATTTAGTTGTGTATCTTATTTGACACACTTGAAGACATTTTCTGACTTTCCTCCAGCCATTTAAGAAACCTACAAGATTCAAAACTGTGACTTACGCATAAATTCACACTTTTCATATAAGTAACAAGATATATGTAGTTGAGTTTTGCAACTTTTTGAGATACAATACTTAGTAAGTTTCTGTAATACAGAAATGCAACCTTGCATTATTGAGTTATATGTCTCAGTGCTGCATGAAAGGTAGAGATCATTGAATTTAACAAAGGGAAATCAAAGGATAAATGGGATACTCCATAAAATGTAGCTAAGACTTTTTTTGTTCCACTCAATCAACTGTAGTACAATTTCATTTGATTACCACATTGATTGTTCTTGTACAACTGCAGAAGATGAAATGTATATATTCACTGACCAAAAACTAGCGCCATAAATATATTTACTGCAATGCATCAGCAAAGCAATTCCAACAACTTCAGCCTGCATCCATTCATTTACATACCCCTTCTGGGCATTCTGACCTTGTTCCTGCTATTACAAAAACTAAAGTCCTGTAGGCTATCTTTAGAAAATCTTCAGGTTATTCATTTTGAAGAGAAAGTTGTACTGTAGTTAAACATTCCAGAGAGACACACAAATTCCAAATGGAAGCAGATGCATCATTTCTAGAAAGAGCAGCAATCAGAAGCTAAGATAGAAGAGATAAGAACGTAGAGATTTCCCAAATCAGCCTCCTTTTCCTCACTTGATTGTCCCCACATTATCAGTATTTTTCTGCAGTACACCATAGATATCAGATTCCTCAGCAAAGGCTCCAAGAGAAACAGATCCTTTATTCTGATTTCA
Organism: Serilophus lunatus; assembly: GCA_013399895.1. Taxonomy (NCBI): domain Eukaryota; kingdom Metazoa; phylum Chordata; class Aves; order Passeriformes; family Eurylaimidae; genus Serilophus; species Serilophus lunatus. The sequence continues at coordinate 130,638 of VXBA01003154.1, forward strand.
GACACCAACTGCAAAGGGACTTTCTAGTCCCCTTTAGTTATGAGTCTAAAATAAATAAATGCAAATGGATTCATCAGTCGAACTGTATTAATATGGGAGAAACAACTCCTTAAAAGCTATTTTAATTTTTCTGTCTATTTTCTGTAATGCTCTCTGTGTTGCTTTGCAGATCTGCAAGTCTGATAGACTTCAAAGAATTCCTGCCAAAATGATAGAGACAAAGGAAAACAAAGGCCAAAACACTTCCACTTCTAAAAATAAAGAGCCTACATCTTGCTTGCAGACGGTCTCTGCAGTGTTATTTTCTATTTGGTGGATACTATCTTGTTAAAAATCTATGCCTTATCTTATTCATGGCCTGCTGTAGATGAACATTGACCTTAGATATAACTGAAATGATAAATGACCATTTCCTTACTGAAAGCTTGCAATCAGCAAGTGTTATCAATTTTAAAGTATCTTTACAAGTACAAAACATGTCAGAAAGACCAAAATCCTGTCAGCTTATCTATATTGCCTGACACTCCACCCCTTGTAGAAACCTGTAACTGTGGTATTCTTCACGGGGAACAAATAGATGAATAAATAAATAAATGAAAATAGTTTATTAGCTACCATTTGGAGTTTTTTTGAATCAACAGTATAGTAAGGCATTTTTATAAACACCTTTAGCAATTTCAAACACCCAGAACCCAGAAATATTGTTGGATAAATGAAGCAAATCTGGCACTATTTTCCTGCTGTTTTACAGAACTATTCTAGAAAAGCAGATCAGTGGATTTTTTAGATACTGCAGAATTCTACTGTAGCATTATGTTTGTTATTGAGCAAATCTTCACAGAGCTTTTAGCATGGCCCTTGTACTTGCCTTATCTAAAAATCATTGTACAAGCTTAGCAGTATTTATCTCATTAACAGTAGAGAGCTAGAGCTAGCTAGTTTTGTCATGTCACACATATCTGGAATTCTCTACAGCCATTCCCATCCTCCATTTCCCTAAATGCATGCATATGCCCAACTTTTCTGTCCAGCAGCAGCTACATTTAGACATTTCCACTTTGATAGGAATGACTTCTGTACATGCAACTCTCACCCTACACAATTCAATCACTGCTCCTAAAAATCCTGGGTTTGGATACCTACATGTCAACTACTGTTTGTTTTGCTGTGTGTAACTGGTGGAAAGAGAGGGGAAACAAGAAATCTATTTGCTCTCGTTAAAATGCCGCTGAGAAACAATGGAAGCTGTAAAGAGATCTGATAATTTTTCCTTTATATAAATTATTTAGATAAAGAATTGAGAGCTTCATAGATTGTAAACTGAAAAACAAAATGAAGGTGGAATTACACGGAAAGAAAGGGCTGTTTATTTTTCTGCTAAAAAATTGTGTCTTCCCTGTAACAGGCAGAGCCAGGCAGGTGTGGTCAAGTTTGGTCTCTTCATCATAACACTTGCCTCACTTCCATTAAGCAGCCTTGCAGGACTGATCATTTGTCTCAAAGGGGTGGGTAAGAAGGCTCTCCAGTACAAATGGGAAGTGACAAATACTACTGTATTTGCAGAGCAGTGGCAGTGGTCAAGACAAGTTTGAGAGTCTCTCACTTGGGTTTAAATAATTTTGAGCATGTGACAAACCACCTCCCTATGAAGGAAGGGATGGAATGTTCAGCAGGAGGCTGACCACCCTTAAGAGTGCCCTAATGAGTATCCCATGTTTTCCCTCTCTGAAGCACAGCCCTAGAGGACATAAACCAATGTCTGGTATGTGTGAGCAGACTGCTCTGGGGTACTGTGCCCTGAATGAGTTCCTGCATAAAGTCACTGTATGGTATCCTGTACCTTTCTATAGGCCACGTGTAACAAAACAGCAACAAAAAACGCAGGAGAGAGAGAGAAAGCTGCCAGGAAACAAAGAAAAATACAGACAGGAAAATTGCCTGAAACCAGTCTGAAGTCCCCTCTATTTGGCATTTTTCTGCCCTCACATGAATTGGCTGCAGACAATGCTGGTGTTATTTAAAGACAAGCCTTCTCTTGTTTTGGGAAGAATGTTGGGAAATAACACTCAAGATGGAGCCAGGAACAATACAGTCTGACATTATCAGCTGGAACTCTTTTTATTTATGTCTATGTGATTTGTTTGGAACCCTTAAACACTTGTTTTTGATGCATTAAGAGATTAAAAAATGGAATATATTTTTCAAAATAATTTTTTTTCTGTAAATATCCTTAGCATGTAGGTAAGTATTTCTAATAAAATATAAGATTCTCTTTTTTTGTCTGTGTGCAAAATTATAATATGTTGTAGTGGCTTTTCTGGGAAGGGTGTGACATTAGTTTATTCTATTTTCAGAAAGAAAAGAGCAGAAGCCATTGAATTTGTAGCAAACATTAAAATATTTTTATCATGGGTTTTTAGGTACTTATTTTTCAGCTTTTAATGGAAAACTATCTGGAAAGGAAATCTTTTACTTTTTGCTCAATTAGCTAAAGAATTAGAAGACATTCTTGCAAGGAATTCACTCAATTAATAAAGGCATGAATAATCATAAAGCATTCTACCGTAACTACACAATCATGTGAGAGCTGAACATGGCATATTTGAATTATTAAGTTAATTACAAGTATCATCCCAAATAACAGTACTTTTAATTATAAAATATCAAGATTTTTTAATAATCTTTTTCTTATTTACTAAATGTCTATAAAAGTGAGCAAGGACTTGCAAAGACCTGAGAGACTGATCAAAGACTGTCAGTGGAAGCAGATAGAAATAGACACTGCCATTCCTTTCACAAAATGCTTCTAAATATGCAACAAACCATTAAGAATCATAATACTAGAACAAGAGTAGCGAGAACAAGATATTAATTATAAAATATTTTTTGCTTTATTCCACTTTACCTGGGATACACTAATTTAAAAAATATCTTTTAATAATTGCCAATCTTCTAATGCAATTTCTTGACACATAGCTCATCTACTGTATTAACAGAAAAAAACAAAAACAAAATAGAGACAGAAGAGAGAGAATGCTTCATTTGTTTATCTGCTTCCATCTTATTTTCAATACTTAATATTTCCCTTCTCTTTAAAATGTAATTGTTTATCTAATTTGAAGAGTGTATGTAATAACGTATTAAATATGGTAGATAAACAAATTTAAGATTGTGATTTAATCAAGCAATTTTTAAAAATCAATTAAGAGTCAGATGTGAGTTAATTAACCTTTAATCTAACTAAAGCATGGGAAAATGGAGAAACTCGAAAATTATCTAGCTGTTGTTCACATTTCACAACATGCCATAAGATTGCAAAGCATTATAATAAGTATAACCTCATTATAAAATTTGGATAATTATATTTTCATTATGTAGATTTTCATAAATTCTTAAAAAATGAATCTGAAGGAAATTAGGTAATCTGGAAAAGGTTGTGGCAAAACCATAAATGACTACTGACTTTCTGAGCCCTCTGCAACAGATGTTTGAAAAAAGGCATCCTCTGCCAATGTTAACTCAAAAATTTTACTCCCCTCTTTTCATGGTAATAAAATTTTCATTCTACTACTTCATTAATAAACACTTCTAAGTAAGAATTGAATCGAAGATCAGCTTTGCCCGGTTACAGTCAGAGTCTGTAAAAGGCTCCCCAAGAAAGCCCTGAAGCGGGCAAAGTGAATGTCAGGCAGAGCAGACTATCCAAAGCTTGACAGTATAGCTGTGTATAGGGAGTTGCCTGTGTGGAAGGCCATAGGAGTAAGTTGGAATTAGCATCCCCTTACAAGAACGCAGAACCCAGTAGCCTGTTTGAACAACATAAAATGTAGTTTACTGGGAGATTCAAACACTAAGCAACCTAGTTTGTAATTTCCACAGAATATTACTGGAATAGTGTTGCTATTACTGAAGGAAACCCTAAGAGAAAGTGCCTTCTGGCCACTAGAGGGCTGAGACGTTTATCAGCTGGCTGATCTTTCTCATTTTTTTAGGTATGGCAGTGATTGAGTACATATATCAATGCCGTGTACGCATAAGAATTTTGTGATACAGTCTGCTTTTGCAATAATGAGTCCTTTTGGCACATTAAAGAACTCAGAACTGATGCATTCAAGGAAGCATTGCATGGTCATTGAGAAGAAGTAATCATGATTAACAAGAAGAGTACAGTGCAAATATTCCTAATACTGTGATCTATAAAGTTTTCCCTTCACTTTTTCCCTGTGTTGAAAAAGCACAATAAATTTCCAGAATAAACAAATGGTTGTGTAAACTGGCCTACATTTGTCCATCTCTGGTGCTCATGACTCTGTTCCTGAATGTGAATCTGCAAACTATGGTAAGTATACATTTCTCCATAAGTCTTTATCTGTCAAGAGACTCAGCACTTATATATAATTGAAATTGTCCCGAATCAGTCCACCAGCTTCCACAAAGTTCCAATCAGAAATTCAGTACCAGTGAATCCTGTGAAGAGTTGCAATTGTTATTGATGAATTTTTCAAAAAGAATTGAGGCTAGTGTGTAATCACCATTTCCTCCAGTGGTATTTTGTTAGTTTTCTTAATTAGCTTCATAATCACCTTTTAAAATTAATTGACTTTCCATTACTTTTCTAGCCTTCTTTTTCTTTTAAAAGAGCATGAAAATAATGATAACATATAAAGACATTTAAGAAATGAGTAATCAATTAGTTGTTTTTTCAGACTCTAATCTCACTTTCTTCCATTTCAACTAGTGACATCACTCAGAATATGAATCTTCTTAACTTCTAAGAATAAATAAAAATAAATTGAGCTTCAAATAACTTTGTCTCCCTTTTCTTTAAGAAAGTAGTTTTAATAGTTATGCGCTGTTAGTACGATGGGGAAAAAAACCAAAACAACAAAACAAACAAAGCTAATCAAACATAAAAGGCCTCCACCTTTTGTTTACAAGTACACATATACTGATCTTAAATTGTTACCACATTCTGTTTTAAGAAAAAAACTGACTCCATAAGAGCAAAGATCTGCTCTATCTATAATCCTACTAGAAACATTCTCAGCTCTGAAAAATTATAAAATATAGACCTTTTACACTGGGGAAAAAAAAAGTGTGGTTTTTTTCCTTCTTTAAAGGGATGATTGGGTTTTGGTTTTTTTTTTTCTGGTGATTCATCTGGATTTTTTACCCTTTTTTTCTAATGATGCATCTGCTGTGAAGTGATGAAATTGCTGACTTGGGTGATGACAGCCAGAACAATGATTGCTGTCAAGGAAAGAATACCTTTTATCTCCAAACTTCTGAAATATTAAAGAAGAGACAGCCAATGGATGTTTCCTTTTTTTTTAATAGTCTTCCAATTACCTTTTAGTTCTATTTTTGTTGCACAAAAGGATGCCAAAATGTGTATTTGTCACAATCCTTTTTTTTTTTTTCTTCCTGATTCATCTATGTTGTGTAGAAAATAACCTTAGAATTGGAACTTCACAAAGGTAGGCAATATGCTTCTAGGACTTCTGCATAATAGGCATTGAAAGCTTTACAACTGTATGGGGAAGAGGATGAAAAAAATTCATCTTTGATTTGAAGTTATTGTATTGTTTTATAGTAAAACAAACAAAACAAATGAAAGGTTTTATGACCAACAAAAATAAATAAAAAATAACAACTCTATGCACAGATATCAAGCAAATATAGACACATATGTAAAGATATGTTTTTTGAAAGGTGAAACCAGGCAAATATCATCGCAATTAATAATCAGATAAAGGTACCATAGAAAAGCTAATATGAGATTACTTAAACAATAAATAAAAATTCAATAGATCGCTGAAGATTTACTCCTTTTTTTCCATTCTTGATACTTAATTATTATGCATTATTAAAGAGTGAAATGTTTCTGAGCGTATCTTGAAACAAGTTCCATTATGCTATGTGCATTCCAGTCTAGATTTATTTCTATAAAAATCCTTGCATATCACTTTGAAGTCAGTTTTCAGTATATCGTTAATAGGTATATTATTTAGATGTGAAAAACCATTTAGAGAAGTCAATGAAAACTTCTAAATTGTTTTTCATAGGTAAGCCAGATTTCCACGTTATAGTGTTGTTAAAAGTTTGTTAAATATTTTAAAACACATTGATAACACTGAAATACAGAAATTACAGTCCTAATTACAGAGATTAATTTCTCACTTTGAAGTTAATTTTTTATAAATATTTCAAGAGTTATAAAAATGAAAATAAACCACAATTTCAATTTGAAAAATACCAAAATCTAAATTTTAGAAATTATCAAAATATGTATGCAGAGAGAGAGAGAGAGATAATATTTTGCTTTATTATATGGAAAAGGAAATGTGATTTCCAAACAGCCAAATTTATTTTTGTCTACCTTGGATTAATTCAAGAATATTTTTTTCCCATTTTCCTCAGAGGCAGAGATGGTATAAACAAGAAAGATCTATTAAATTAGGTTATTATACTTTTTTTTAGTGTATGTTATAATTAGTAAATTTATTTATGTACCTTTTGCCTGATGACAGATTTAATCAGCAATTTATTCACACCTACTAATTCTGTCATCTTTACTGCTATCTATTATTATTATTTATTATTGTTATTCTTTAGATAATTAGGTGAAGTGTTATGGAACTCTGTTTTACATTCTTTAGAAGCTATCAAGATTTTTAAAGACAACTTACTCCTTAACCCTATGATTTGACAAATAAGTGGATTTCTGCAAAGCACATGATGAAAAAGGCTACTAGTGACAGAACGAGAGGACACAGTCTCAAGCTGTATCAGGGAAACTTTAGGCTAGATGCTAGGAAAAACAAATTTCACAGAAACAGTGATTGGCCGTTAGAATGGGCTTCCCAGGGAGGTGGTGGAGTCATTGTACCCACAAACGTTTAAAAAGAGACTGGATGAGGCACTTAGTGCCATGGTTAAATGGATGGGATGGTCTTAGGTAATAGATTAGACTTCATTTCAAAGGTCCTTTTCAACCTAGTTGATTCTGTGATTCTGTAATTGTTATGGAAAACAATATTGTTATTGAATCTTCTGAATCATCCTGTTTTCATTAAAACTTTGCAAAGAGTTGGGTGTTACTTTAAAATTTGCCTCATGAAAAACTGTTTTTTCTTTATTCTCTTATTGAAACTAATATACAGAGGATATATAGGATTGCCCTTCATCAAAACTGCTACCCATTAAGCAAGAAAAATTTCTTATTCAGGTTAGTTTTTTTAAGGTTATTTTGAAATGGGAAAAAAAAAATTAAGCCCCTCTGTATAAGAGAGATGCTGAGTTACTGGAACGCGTTCAGAGAAGGGCAACGAGGATGGTGAAGGGGCTGGAGCACAAGCCCTGTGAGGAGCGGCTGAGGGAGCTGGGGTTGTTCAGCCTGGAGAAGAGGAGACTCAAGGGTGACCTTATTGCTGTCTGTAACTATCTGAAAGGAGTTTGTAGTCAGGCGGGGGTCGGTCGCTTCTCTCAGGCAACTGGTGACAGAACAAGAGGACACAGTCTCAAGCTCCATCAGGGGAGGTTTAGACTTGATATTAGGAAGAAATTCTTCACTGAAAGGGTGATCTGCCATTGGAATGGGCTGCCCAGGGAGGTGGTGGAGTCACCGACTCTGGAGATATTCAAGAGTAGGCTGGATGAGGCACTTGATGTCATGGTTTAGATGATGGGTTGCTGTTAGATCACAGGTTGGACTCGATGATTTTTAAGGTCTCTTCCAAACTTGCTGATACTATGATACTGTGAAATTTGAGCAGTGTTTCTTTGCTATCCCCTGCAATTTATTTCCTTCTATCTAATGTGGGATTGAATGCATTTTGGATTAGCTATCCAATCACCTCAAACCAGCTGCAAAGTAGTTGACATGTTTTGCTAGTCTAATCAATGGTGGCAGCAAATTCACCACTGAAAATGATTACTCTAAACTGATCTCTGTCCTGGCCTATTAAATAATTTTTTAAGGACACATAAAGTTTGGAATTATAATGTAGGAAACAGGGAACAAATATCTGTAAGTGACACTGAAACTAGAATAATACAGAGGAAAATAATCACCTTCATTTATATATAAATTTGCAAAGTACATAATTATTATATTTACAGATGTAAATATTTTTGTTGATTGGATGAATTTGGATCTTCTACATCAATTTAAAAAGACAGCAATTTTAGGTGCTTTAACATAATAATTCAAGTGCCACTGAAATTATCTGTATTAGTAGATTGCCTCTGAAGACGTGGATTTGCACATTTCTTTGTTTTCAAAAGTTATTCTCTCATATGAGACTATGAAATTCTGAATGCACAAAACTAAAACATAATGAAAAATACAGAAGATTAAATGGTAGGATTTCTTTTTTGGATGTTTGTTCTAAAATGTATGTATATTTTTAGAATTGCTAAAGTCAAAAAAGTACATAATTTCTGTTCCATATGAAAAATTGAATTCTGAATCTCTAGGGCTGAACTGAGGTAACAATATGCATTACTGAAATAGTATTGAGATTGTTTCATTGGATTCAGGTAAGATCAAAGTGTCTACTTCTATTTAAATTAGAAATTATGGATTTTCACCAACCTGAAAACAGTTCTAGAGGAAGAAAATAAGACCAAGGATTTTTTTTAAAGGTAGACAGCAACACAACTAACATCTGATTGTACCTCAAGGCACTTTATAAATTTTGGCAGAACAGATAAATTCTAGAAATGTGTACCTACTCCTGTTCTTCATTGGTGTCTGTGGCCACTTGACTATTACACTCAACTTTGATTCCACAATACCACATGAGTAGAGGTTAGCATAAACCATTCAAAGTCGCTAACAAGGGTAAAGTAAAACCAGAAACAGTCTCAATACAATGAATGCAACAAAGAAACTAGGGATTCTAAAGTTTGTGTTTTCAAAAAGTATGTTTAGTTTATCAGAAATGCTTCCATAACACTATTTTGATCTGAGGGTAGTGGTGAGGCTTCTAGGTACGATATGTTCCTAAGATAGCCATTCCAGGCCAGATAACCTGCAGATATTAATGATGATTGATACAGATTAAATATTTGTACTTGGTATATAAATATATGCTCAGCAGGCATACAGTCAGTGTTGACTGACTGTAAATAATCAACCACTTCAAATACCTACTATACTGCTAGTAAGAAAAAAGATAATGTTTCTGTAGACTCAAGTTATTGAGTGTGAAGCAGATAGCTAACATCAATAAATAAAAAAATAACAATGAAACTTATGTACATAAAACTATACAAACAAAACCTTTAAAAAACAAACAAACAAAATAAAACTAGTAGCAGATGCTTTTTAGAAATCTTAGGTTTTTAATAGGTGGTATGACCTGATTATTTCAGTATACCAGGTAATCAAAATTTGTCTTGAATTTTATGAAAGCATTTAAGCTCTGACAGTGTAATTCTGGGCAGTACTTTCACATAAGTCAGGCAACACATTTAGCAACTGACTCATTCTGTAAAACAAAAATCCACAATTAGCTGATTCAGTAAAATAACTCTTTCTTCAAATAGACAAAATTGAAGCTAGTTTAAATCAGTTCTACCATGTACAGAAAGCCAAAGAAATTTATTTCTGTTGAAATTAACAGCATTATTACAGATAAAAGATTATTCATTGCAGACAAATATTTTGGAATCTAGCTTCCACATCCTATAACTACCCCTGAAGAAGAGCTGATCTTAATATTGCATAAGGCAGTGCTATACTGAAAACATGAAACTTTGAAGCTATGTTCAGCCTCATAAATCTATTAATCAGCTAAGCCAGAGAAACCCAGAATTAACTAAACTTTGTGTAAACAGCTAATATATATCTTCATATAAGCATAGAGAACTTGGTAAGTTACTTCCTCTGTCTTTAATAGGATTGTACAATAGTATTGAGATTCACCATGTCAAACCAGAGGCACCACTCAGCCATTCCCAGAAAAGAGGTGCTTGTGAGCCCCAAGTAACAAACTAAAGCTTGCAGAGGGACAGAGACAACCAGAACAGCCTCTCACTCACTACCTGCTACCCCTCACAGCTTAAATCCTGTCTTGATGTAGCAGCATTTTTACACCTATCCTTGTGTGCTAAAAGTTACTGATTCGAGATGCCACTAAGCAGACTCTCTCTCTTCAGCTCCAAAGTCAGAAGCATCTTTTCCACAACTGAGACTCCATCTTAATATGCTGGACTGGAGTCCTAGAACTTCCTTATGGGCAATAAATTTCAGAGCAAGTCACTCTGGAGTCTAGGGACAAGGTTGTACACTTCCCATTGCAGAAGGTAGGCTGCATTCATGGACTCTGGGAGATGTCCTGATTTCTTTGGGCTGGGTTAAGAATACTAGTTAAGAATACTTACCATTGGTCCTGTATCCTCACCATGGCATCAGAGGGACATACAGCCATCACATGGCATTGCCAGATGTCCCCACTTAGAGGAGAAGATAAGGATTGAATATGGCTAAGAGAATTTTTGTGTCACAGGCACAAACAAGTCCCAAATAAGATCATTACCATAGACATCACACATATAATCTAATAGCTCACAAATCTTGAACGTAACAGAGAGTTAAACATTTTGGAGTAGCTAAATTACAGAATCAAAAAGAGTTTTTGCAAAGAAAGATTTAGGAATGGTTAAAACAGCTGAGACATTCTGTGATGACCCTTTTCTTTTAAGCTTCTGTAGATTATAAAAATAAGGCCTCATGAGAAAAAGTATCACTAGCTAACAGAAGGAAAAGTACATTTAACATATCAATAACAACCAAAGAAAACTAAACCAAATAAACAACCAATTAAACAAATAAAAATAAACAAACAAACAAACAAAAAACCAGAAGGAGAAATCCTTTGCCTCGCATAGGTAAATTTACATTTTCGTCAATTCCATTCATTGTATGTGCCTCAGCCACATCTTCCAGCAGATCTGTTATTACCAAGCAATCACTGCTTAGAATACAGTGGTACCTAAATACTCAGAGACATAGTGGGGAAGTGGTGTTGACATAATACAGTTTTGTCTGAGTATGAATTTTATTTCTCACTGCTCTCATTGCAGTTGTGAATTCTTTCAGTTTTGTTCCACTTCTACTACCTGCAATTGTAATAAAAATATTAAAACATTGCTCAAAAATCTACCTGTCCTGAAATTTACAGACTGCAGTTCATTCAGAAAAGTCATGATTATGATTAAGCCGAAAAAGTGCAAAACATAGAAAATTCCACAGAGACCTGACTATATTTTTCAGTGATTTGACTTGTCTGAGTTCAGTAGTATGAAACTACTTACCCTTGCCTCAATCAAGTGTCTAAAGAAGGCAACATTTTCCCTTCTGGGTCAAAGATGGTAAACTGAGAACAATATTTAATCCCCAAGTAGTCATTTCCAGTGGGAGATTCTGTCCGTACAATTTCTTCTCTTCTGACCAATTCATAGTGGCTGTGCAGTTTCATTCTACAATCAATACTCATGGGATTTGTGGGACCAAGTCTTATTAATGCCAATGGAATTTATGTAGGGTTAGTCCCTAGGCAGTGTTAACTGACCAGAGCCAAGAACTGCTGGCCAAAACTAGGATATTATATGTAATTTGAGGATTATAATTATATATTCAGCATTTCTTATCTTCAGTTATTTTATTCTGCTTTATCCACCATAAGTTACAGATGCAATTACTAAAATAGCAACACAATTTAAAAAGGATATTCCTCACAAGGGTAACATGCACTTTTGTACTAATTAGTACAGTCAAAGGAAAACTTTCTTCCTTTGATAATTTGGGACAATTTGGGGTCAGCAACTTTATTGTCTATGACTGTAAACAGGTTTATGATAGATCAAACAGAAATTTCACAATCTGCTTGATCCTTAATTACCTACAAATTTAAATCCCTATTTTATTGGAAGTCTCAGGTGTTTGACTCAAAATCTCTATTAAAATGCAAATAGGTCATTATATAATTGAAGCTATTTAAATAAAGTATATTTTCTCCACCAGTTCATCCTGTCATGAATTTTTGAATATGTGAGATATTTGAAAGGACAAGGGCTAGAGGGAATTCTAATGGGGTTTGTGAAAACAGTAAGAACACATGAAGACTATCCAATATCTCCATTTTCTTTTTCATTATAAACCAGGAAAATTCGACAAAACTCAAGAGTAATATCTCTAGCTCACAAGGAAATAAACTATTACATACGGTGTAGTTCATCGCTTGATTTCGCTACACCAAAAGCCCATTAAGAAAGAAAAAAATGTGGGTTTTAATCTTTTCAGCGACGCAAGACATGTAAAGGGCCAGAGTATGGTAGAAAAATTCACGATACCTGTTTGTGTAGGGGAACAGGCGATGAGGATGCTATAACTAGTGCATTATTACAGCGCACAGATTTTCAAGTTAGCTACTTTGTCCAGTAAATTCAGGAAGGGGGAATGAAGATCTGAAGTCATTAGAGACCACAGTTTCTTAGTTAATTGGCACAGCATCTGAGAGACAGTAAGAGGCAGATAATACAGGTAAAGGTTTGACTCTAAAAGGTACATATATTTGCTTAAAGTGAATTGTAGTATCTTGAGGATGATTTCTTCCTGTAACAGTGACTTAAGCATTTATTTATAAGTTGGTAACTCTGAAACCCTAAGCACTTTCAAAGATAATTGAAATGTCATATCTCAGTTATTCCACAGGACTGTTTGTAAATGCAATTCTTTAGGATGACTAAGAACTTGTGAACACTACATTGAATGGGCTACTAAATTTTCCAGAAATATTCCCTTATTTGAAGATCTAAGCAACATATTTTTTTACGGTGTCTTCATAATATAGCTGTGTGACAAAGAATAAGAGGATATTTTGCTGCAAATTCTGCATATATCGTGTTATGGAATACATAAAGACAGTCTTCAAGGTTAAATAAGAGCAAAAATACATTGATGAGTTTAGTACAGTTGAAGCTAAATATGCTTCAAGGAAGGAGCCTTAAAACGAGAGGAGTTGCAAACAAAATTATAAAAGATAGAGGCAATAAAAGTGAATGAAGAAAAGTAAAACTCAAAACTCCAAATGTTCTTCCCTCAGGAATTATGATATCTAATACTCTGACATACTTATTTTCCTAAAGAAATAAAAATCCTCTTAAATTTCGGTTTGGAACAATTGGATTATTTCTGTTTCAGCAGGAATGAAGTGTTACAGTATATTTACCAGCATAGATAAAAACTTAAGGGCATATAGTTGTACAAACTGTTTAATATTGCCTGTGATGCAATTATGTATGTAATCCTGATATAATGGAATTAGAAGAAGTGAGAAAATAGAATAAAATGAAAAGTACTTTTCTGAGGGGGAAAAAAAGAGATTTGCCTTTAGGTTTCAAAAATTTCGGTGCAAATGCATAGTTCAACAAATTGATTTGTTCATTTTCCAGCATCAAAAGTGTCCATCAGTCACCCTCCTTTTTCCCTTTCTTTCTCTATCTGCACAGACATAATAAAAACAAAATAAAACCCAAACCACAGCAAAACAAAAAAAAAATCAACAAAAACAAAACAAACAAAACCCCAACATAAACAACCAAAAAAAGGACAGACAATATTTACTATTGATTCTAATACTTGCGGTATAAAGCATCAGCAACTTGTTCTTTACTAGGTTTACTTCACATGAGGGTATCATCCCAATTTTTCAGGTGAAGAAACAAAAGACATTAAGTGATTTGTTCAATATCAGCAAATCTGACACCATGATGAAAGCAGAGGTAGATTCATGGCTTTCAGATTTATGTTTGCAGTGTTAGTATCTTTTCAATTCATCTGTTTTTCTAGGCTAATTGTGTAGAACCTTTTTCTTTTCCCAGAAAATGCTTTGGTCTAGCTTGCTTGACCTCCTCTTCCTGCAAAACCAGCTGCCTAAGTAGCTATTAAAAAAATATTATTCTAGGGAAGTTTTTGCCTTCTAACATATATATTAACCTTAGAAATATATGCACATTTATAGCAAAAAAATGGTAAACTGTAATATTGAACTTGTGAATGTTCACTTCCTGGAAATTTTTCTCAGGCTAGACCTAGGTGTGTGCCAACTGTGTTTCTCTCTTCCCTGCTCTCCAACACAAATGCAGACACATCCTGTGCAAGCTCATACTGTCAAGTGCTGTCTGAAGAATAGTTCAACCCAAATCTACAGTGTCCAGGTAAAGGAAAATATAGACAAGATGTATTGACAGAAATTATTTAGGGAATATATTTGACCTCCTAGAAGTGTGGCATTTACTATTATAGACATAAAAGTTATCTATCATCTATTTACTAAAGATAATAAACAGGAATAAATTAAAAACAGAGAAGAAGAGCTATATTTCTGTGTAAGACAAATGAATTAAGATAGTAATTTGTCATGTAATCTCTACAGATCTTAGTAAAAAGGCATTTAAATGATAGGAAAATTAACATTTTGGCTTAAAAAAAACCCAACACAAAAATGGAAAAATCTTCCTGAAGTCAGTTTTGTAGTCACTTCATTAAATTAATTATTACTAATGGATCAAAGTGATAGATTTAGTGTTTTTTTAATAGATTTTAATTTTAGGTATATTAATAAAATGCATAGACATGCATAGCTGTATTCTCATGTTTTCATCATCTGTCTTCTAAAACTGCTTTGTTAATATACGTACAAATCCATACATTCTATTTAACACTGTATTGTTTAATTGTTCATTTTATTTAGTTTTTTTACACTAAATTAATGAATAATAAAATTTTACACATTTCCCAAGATTAAAAACAAACAAAAAAGAAAGTCGCAAGTTCTCTAAAAATTCAGCAGAGAACAGAATTCTCTTCCTAGCTGGTGAGAATGTGTCTTTTGAACTTGCTGCATTGAGACCGAAAGCCTCAACGAAAAATGAAGACTCAATGAAGTCTGAAAGTACAATGCTATTCAAAGTGAGACAATCAACAGCAAACCTCACTTTTCTAATAAATTGAGAAGCTTAAGTTTTATATGTGTGTATTGTCTCTGTGATCTGTCTCGCTATGTAAATATAATTTTTCAGTGTTCTGATATTTCTAATTCCTGGGATGATATTCTAATGTGACATAAACAGTACCTCTTGTGCAGAACATGAAATAGTCTTAAATCATGAAAGTAGTTTGAAAGACATGTTCAATAAAGCATGTCTAGTCAAGTTTAACATAGTAGCAACTGGGTAAATCATTATGGGCCTAAATTCTATAGGAGCATTATTCTAGGCATTATTCTGTTCCATTTTGTCCTGCTAACTTCCAATTCATATAAAAATATATATTGTGTGGAAGTCGAGTTTAGAAAAGTATTTTATTTTAAAAAATAAAAGAAGAAAAGTTCTGAAGGCAATCTGTATTTCTTTTAGTAGGAAAATATTTTAAATATAAAACCTGTCTTCATAACTGATTTTCACAAGTACTGGAAATGATAACTGAAAAATAAAGAAACTTGATAGAATTTTATATTGCTATTTTGTTTGAGTTGGGGGGGGGGGGGGGGGGGGGGGGGGGGGGGGGAG
>VXBA01003154.1:146231-170911 GCA_013399895.1 Serilophus lunatus
AAGTGGGGAAAGGCAGACTGTTATAATAATCTAGAAATCTTAATTCTCATTTTTAACTCATTCTCTTTGTTCCCTTTAAAAAATAGCTTGTTTTTCACAGTGTAATGAATGATGTTATCTGAGCAACACTGTGTTCCCTGGCAACATGAGTTCAGACTAGCAAAGAGAAATGTCTTTCAAAGTCCTAGTAGCAACCTTTCACCTTTGCTCCTTGGTCTCATGAAAGACTAGAGAGTAGAAGCTGAGTTAAGCTTTTCAGTGCCAAATAACCTCAACTACAGATCTCATTTTAGAGTCATCAGGAGTGTCGCTCAGAAGGCAGACTCTTTGACACCAAGGAAAAAAAGAACTTTTATTTTGAGCATCACAAGAGTCTATTGTTGCTGATTGCTAGAAAGGGAGAGAGGGAAAAGAAACAACAAAACAAAAAATCCCACAAAAAACCCTTCAGAGGCTTTTAAGGAGCTTTGGGCTTTGAAAATAAATAAAACATTACATTTGAAATCCCTTTGTGCATTACAACAAAGACATAAAACTTAAACATAAAATAAAGGTCTGGCAACTTCAGCAAATATATCTATGGAAATGGAGCTTACAAAGTGCTGTAAACAAAAAAAAATAAAAAATGTTAAAGTGAAGTTTGCCATCTGGGTTTGAAGGTTATTAGAATGTTCTTTGTTAGAAGATGAGCTTTTTCAATTAATGACTATGTAGATTTAGATCAGTAATTCCTTTAGTAATTATACTCTGTGTAAAGAAGGAATTATATGCCTTGTAAGCATGTTCAGTTCTCTCAAAGTAGATTTGTGCAAAAAACTGAATTAAAAAGACAGTTTATCAGTAGTAGTTCGCATAATAGATATGTCAGTCATTGTACCCTGGGAGTCACAAGCATAATGCAAATTTGATTTTTACCTGGTAATTAGATTAATTCCTTACTTTAAACATATAGTTTTACATGACAGGTTCTGAATCTTTTTGTTTAACAAGTTGAGGAAGAGGAGAATGAATTGAATGATTATGTTTTATTACTGAATTTGCCATAATTTATATTATTCTTTGTATTTCTATGAAACATTTTCTGCTTTCAGTGTGTTACCATTCTGATTTCCCTTGCCCATTTAGTATTTGAAACTGAAATAGTGTTTTGGAAGAATTCACTACATTTTTTTTCCCCATAATGAAAGAGCATGTTTTAAACAAATGTTTCCATATAAACTGAAGGAACTCATATATATTCGTCTTACAAAGGCTAGCATCTGCTTCACTCACATGACTTTAATGGCACTCAAATGAAACACCAGACCATTAATTCAGCAAAGAAATAAATTAGTCTAAAATATTTACAAAAGAAGATAACAGGGGCTACTAAATGAAATTCAATTGTACCTCATCTTTTGGGACTTATTTCTTAACCTATTCCAGAAGATGGATTAATGTGAAAGCTTGTTACAAATCTGTTCCCACTGACTTCAGTCATAATGATGACTGAATGGCACATAATGGTGCCAGAAAATAGAAAATATCATGTGTTTTCAGAAATAGATGAATAAAAAGAGTGTGTGGCCAAACAGGAAATTAAACTGCATTTGTTACCAAAATAATAGAAATAATTTTCTTTAGCTTTAATATTAGCATTTATTTCTCTGTCACCATAATACTTGGTTGTTTTCCTCTTATTATCTTTCATTTCATTTGGTAAATTCAGCACTTGTTAAGTAGAATTGATGCTGATTTTTTCCCCCTGTTGTTCCAGTACATCTGCACAATCTTGAGAGCAGGATACCAGGGTATCAGCTACTATCTGCTTCTCTCTGGTCTGTTGCAAGGCTTAGTTGCTTCGCTTCTGTTTTTCCTCTTCCCCTCACAGTTTTTGCCCCCCTGTATGACTAGAGACAAAGCCCAAAATTCTTTATCATTCTATAATTGTTGTAGAAAAGACAAACAAGATCCTTAAGACGAATACTTTATCATAGTCAATAAAACATCCAACAGGATAATAGAGTCCCAGTTCTTCCCTCAGGACACAATATACAATGGCCATTTAATTTACATAATGCAAACATCAGTCCTTTCTGCTAGTTTCCTGTTGAGTAATATGCATTAAGACATTTTTTTTCCTATATTTTAATTAGTTTAATCACTTCTTCATTATTATTTATTTAATATGGACATTTTTCTGCAGCAATGCACAGTTTGTACGTGACCACATAAAAAGTAGAGCTATGATGAAAACTTGAAAACAGGATTCTTTTGAGTATATTGTTGCAGCAAGAGAGGCAGTAATTTGCAAAGTACTTTTTTCCAGGCTTTTTGTGCTTTTAATTTTCTATATGATTTTGCTGAGGATTGTGCACAATATTCAATGCAATGTGAAAAAAAAACCAAACAAACCAACAACAAAAAGCAAAACAAACAAGGAAAAAAAAAAAAAAACAACAAAAAAAACCAGCCAAAACTTTGGCTACTATTTCCTAATTCCCAAATCCTAGATGTAAAATGTTGCTGGTTGCACAACAAAGAAACACAGTTGCTGTGAACATTCACAAAGAGTTTGCTCTCCAATACTAATCTGTAACTGTGTCATTTGGAAATTAAAGAAATTCTTAAAGCAAGTAATATATTCTGTAAAGGATTGGCAGAATGATGAGTCTTTTGACAATTAAGATTTGTCTCTGGCTCATGTTTTTCTATGCTGACTCTTTGGATTCTCAACAAAACTCTTAAACATCTGCACAATCTCATTTTTATCATAAATTTTTAATGGCAAACAATTTTGTTATATTCTATATGTTAATTACTTCAGAAATTAAATGTTTTCCTAATCTCCACATTTTGTTTGTTTATTTATTGTTTACTTATTTTAGGGATATCCTTTTTACTGGTAGAAATTGAAAGGTTAAGACCTGGAATAATGAGTATATTAAAGTTATGAATAATCTATACTAGTTTATTTTGACTACTTAACGAAATTTAAATTCTTTTGTTTACACAGTTTTAGAATTCTGCATGAACTCCTCACCACTGAGTATTTTTCTTTCATAACATTCTGAGAAAAAAATAATAGAAAATTTTTCTTGCCCTTGGATAGACATTGTTGTAGGTTTACGCCAGCCTCATTAAAAAAAAAAAAATAGAATTGGAAATTTTTTTTTTTTGTCCCAGCATTGGTGGGTCTCATTGGTAAAACATTGTGATATCGTCTCAGGTCTTTGGGATATCCAAAATTATGTTTTTTCAGTCTAAACTACACGTGTGTGGCGGGGAAAGTAGTGTGTGGAAAAAAGAAGCTATTACGGGTTTATTTTTTGCCATGATTTGAAGCCCAGAAAAATCCCTGACAACATTGTTATCTCAGAAGTAGAGAAACATTTCAGATTATGTGTAGAGAAATGTTAGGAGGACTTCCAGAGGCACTTAATGGAAGAGCTAAGTTACTAGAATAAACAAAAGGAAGGAAAAAAGAAAATAAAGTCAGATTCCTTCTGAGAAAATAGCTTTCAGATCCTTCTGTTCTTTTAAATATATATATTTTATTTTGGCTAACAACGAGTAAATACGCTCTATATCTAAAAATCCTCCAAAGATTGTGGTAACATCCACAGGCCATCTTGTGTTTTATTATGTTTTTTCGTATCTTACAATAACACAAGTTCAATATGCAGAGAACATGTATGGAAAAAAATTACATTAGTTGTTTTAATGCTGTATCTGTGTTGATGCACGCTGCAAAACACAAGACAGCAGTCATGAGTTTTGAAGTGATTAAAAAGGTGGGTTGCTTGGTTAGTTGGTTTGCTTGTTTCAAATAGACAAAACATTTCAGGGAAAAAAACAACAACTGATTTTTATTTAATTTCCCATATTTATTCAAAAAACTAAATAAAATTAGGTTCTGCATATGTGTCTGCTCTTTCATAGAAATGTCTAATTTATAACAGCAAGATATTTCTATATTTCTACTTGCTACATTTTGACAACTGGTAGAGGGAACAGTCTCAACTCAGATTTCTAAGTTCAGAAAATCAGATTCCAAAAGAGATAGCTAGAATTGCATAAGAAAATAAAAGTGTATATCAATTTAAGATCCTTTAGGCACTACCTATTATTTTTCAGTCTCACACTTCATCTTTGCTTTCACAATGTATATCCTAGGAATGAGATTAAACACACACATAATGCAAAGTGGACGACACTTAAGTGTTTAATATGCATTTCTTTTCCCCTGCCTACATTATCATAATGGATGCATAAATGAAAAGAAGTATAGTAAATAAAGGAATACTAATGACTAAAAAAAAGACTAGAATCTCTTGCAACAGAAACAATATACTATTCCAGATAGTACAAAAGCATTAAGTTCCATCTTTCTCTGAGTGTGCTCAAATGCCAATGTACTTTTGGAATTTGTTTTATCATCCAATAATAAGGCATCATTGGAGTAAAGTAGTAACAGAGTTCAACTGATAATAATGTCAACAATATCACTTCCCTTTGAGGTTGAATGAATTTATGTTTCATTTAAATCTTTCTGTTGGAGTTAAATTCAGTTTCTTAATAGATAACAAGAGTCTGATGAAGGAAGAAATAATCTTTCACTAAAGCTACCCTTTCTTCACTAATTATAATTAGGTGAATGAACACAGTCTTTCAGCAGTGGCCTTGTTTTTACCTATAGTTATCTGGCAAAGACAGTTTTGGTCTGGCTAGCACTATCTGCTTAAGAATGCAAAGACTTAATTTACTAAGGATTTCCTGAGCAGCAGTAGAGAAAGAAAAGAAAGAAAAGAAAGAAAAGAAAAGAAAAGAAAAGAAAAGAAAAGAAAAGAAAAGAAAAGAAAAGAAAAGAAAAGAAAAGAAAAGAAAAGAAAGAAAAGATCTTTACATAATAATAAATTACCATATTTTTCTACATTAAAAAAAAAAAGAGCCTGCAAAGTGTTTGACTTCCCTTTCAGCCCAGTGTGAATCAAATCCGACTTCTCTTGTATCCATGGAGCTACAGTGTCTTAAGAGTAGTGCAAAGGAGATCAAACTTGAAATTCCTGCTTCTGTGGCAATGTACATCTCAGCAATTTTGCCTTCATATTCTCAGATTTATTTATAACTGTTTATAT
This sequence comes from Serilophus lunatus, assembly GCA_013399895.1. Taxonomy (NCBI): domain Eukaryota; kingdom Metazoa; phylum Chordata; class Aves; order Passeriformes; family Eurylaimidae; genus Serilophus; species Serilophus lunatus. The sequence goes on from VXBA01003154.1 coordinate 151,349, forward strand.
TAAGAATAATAATGACCCCTAGGTCAGCCATTTCCTGGCACTTAATCACCAAGTGAAGGCATGGCCTAAGGCAAAGCCTCTGGGACATAGCTTCTCTGTCTGGTGACTGCCTGCTTGTTAGGAACCTCTTTCTTTGGTATCACTCCTAAATTTAAGTTCTTTGTGGACTTCAGAAAGCTGAAACATTGTTTTATTTTTCTTTGTTTTATTTTTTCAAGTACTAAGTCCAACAATGTAACGTTGATCTGTTTGTGTTCTCTCTAATTAATGTTTAAAGCATCCTGGAAATACACAAATTAGAAAATCAAAGTCTGATATATTTTGGTTTCTCTTTTGTCTATAATTTATGTCCATTGTTGCATCAGCAGATAGGCAACAGTTGTTTTCAAAAAATAGTATTTCCAATTTAAGTACTTCCACATAGAAACCTTGTTGCTCAGCCCCTGGAACAGACTAATCCAAGGTCTCTTGATTTACAATCTGTATAAGAGAAAAATGCAATAAACATAATGAGGGCACCTATTATCTGGGAACATCATGATTTTCTGCTTTATTTTTTGTTTAGGTATTTTTTTTTGTTATAGTTTTTCTCTTGTTAATTCATTCAAGGTTAGTTTATGCCACAAAAAAGTTCATTTGCATATTCATCCTTAGAAATCAACATTAAAAGAAATAATTGGGATTAGATATGCTTAGGGGGAAAAATCTGTATGGTTTAATATCATTGCTTAGCATTTTAGAATCTGAGAACAAGGCATCAATGCTGTCAAGTTCCTACTAAGCATCCATAGCTTTGTGGTACAAAAATTATTTCTGAGTTCATAACTCTTTAGCATAAGAAATGTACAGAAAGGGAGTTAGACAGTTCCTTTATAGCTTTAAGGACCTGTCCATTTTGAAAGTATTATTCTTAGAAGGGAAAAGATTTTTATGTAAGGTAGAAAGATATAGAGGTATTCCTCAAGGGCATCTGAATTTATCACATTTCAGACTAAAATTTGTCCAATAATATGTAATTATTGAAAATAAAGCTCTCTGATGCTAAGTTTAGCTACTTAAAAGTGCAATATTTTATTCATGTGACTGCAATTGTATAATTTCCTCATTTTAAAGGCTGACATTTGCAATCGGGTTTGTTGGCTTAAGCTACTTAATTTAGTATAACCTTCTGTCTTTAATTTCCTAGATTCTCAAAAGGAAAAGCAGTAGAGAAAAACGACTAAGCAAAATTACTTTAAAACTTCCTGAAAGTACAGTCTCTTCTAAGACAAACACCGAGTCCTTTCTTAATGGAACAAATGTAAACCATAATGCACTGCTCACTGTGCAGGTCACTTTTTGATGGAAAAGAAGATGTAGTTTTTGACAGTGAACTCCATAAAGGGGGATTATGAGATTTTTGGATCCTGAATTTGATATTCCCTTGTGCTTCTGCCTGTCTCTTGGTATTAATCTTATGCCCTGGCATTTCCTTTCTTTAATATCTTTTATTTTTATTTATTTTATTTTAATTTGTTTATTATTTTCTGTTTTGCATTCCCACACAGTGCAGATTCGTTTCATTTTCCAGATCAGGTTCCTACCCAGTCAACTCTGAAACTTACAGCCTTCAACATAAGGTCTCTTTATTACAACAAAACTGAGAGGTTTCACCTCATTTTTGTAGTTAAAGAACAAAGGCATAGAAAGGAAAAGACACACACACTAAAAATTCAAACATCTATAACATTTTTAATGGCCTTTTATATTTTTGTGTATTTAGATTTATAGAAGTTAGCAAAGCTTTTGTATTTAGTCAGAACTTCGCTAAAATAATAAAGTGCCTGTTTTCTACCTTGGAGATGATTGTATCCCTCACAACAGTTCTGTGCTCCATCTCTTGGCATCTAGGTCTTTCTAGTCAAACAGTTCTAAAAAATTGTTCATTTGAACTAATTTATATTTTCTTTCTTCATCACATTTTACTGAGATTTTCCAGAAAGACTCATCTCAGGGCAAAGTGCTTAAAAGCAACTGAAAATATGTAATAGGAATTCTGACTTTTCAATGCTGTATTATAGCAAATACACAGATTTGCCTTGAAAAGGTCAGTGTTGAAGATAATATTTTTAATTGAGATCTGACGTAGTTCTTTTTATATACTTACAATGCCTTCATGTTTAACTGTAAAAGTCTGGAAGATGAAAAGAACTAAGGAAATTTTCATGAACAAATTTCTTTCCTGTCATTTGTGACAGGCTGTAAGCTGGTGACCAACCAGATATGTAATAGTTTTACAATTCCTGTAATCAGCACAAAGCATAAATTGTTACATATTCGATGACAAATAGCCCTGCAGTCTCTTCTTGAATATCTTCTAGTCATCTGTTAACTTTCGAGGAATTATAAACCTGGATTTGCTTGTGAGGATGTCTGTTTGTAGCTATGCAAACTCTATTTTAATTGACAATATTGTCAGTAACCGATTTACTTCAATTCTTCCCCAACAGTTCCGTTGAGTTACTTTATTTTTCTAACAAATAACAAATGAAATAGTTTTGTTAACTCCAAACAATCTCTATTTTTGTGGCCGTACTGTGGAACGCAGTACTTGTTCTTTGACAAAATGTCCCATAGTCATCCAGTGTTAATGTTGATCTAGCGCAAGCCATATTGTTATGTGATGTCAATATAGCGGAGACATTTGCAAACCAAGAGCAAAAATTGTAGCTCGTTTAGATAATGCACAGAAAGCATATTTGTTAGCTGTACACATGCAATCTGAGCTCAGAAGGCTACACCCAGGGAAAACAACTTGTTATAATATGAATGTGGCAGTAGTGTTTGGAACATGTACCACTATAAATCTTTAGCTTTCTGTATTTGAAAATATCCTCACCTCTTCAATACTTCTATTTGCATTACTATGAGTAACAGGATACTCAGTTTCCTCTAAAAAATAATAAGGGGCACTTGACTGTGGATGATTTAGTTATTAATTTTCCTGTATTCCTTTAGAATGTATCCAAACGTTAGGATAGCAGTTATTATAAATTTATTGTTGCATTTCCGCAAGAATTTCTCCCTCATTAGAAGAATGTTTATTTGATTGTTTGCTGTTACACACACACATGCTAATAGAATTGAATGTTGGGATAGAATTGGGGCTGCTCTGTAATAATTGATAAATATTTGATATAAACACAGTTATTGTGATCTTGAAGTCATTATTTTAGTGGGCTAGATGAACACTACTGAAGGTAAGAAAGCAGAGAAAGCTGTGATTCACTCTAGTAAACACTTAGGATGGTGTTATAAGCCATGACACTCTGGTTTTAGATGAACTTACCAATTAGTTTCAGACAGATAACCTGGCTTCAAAACTGTAAAACAAAAGAGGAAAGATTGATTAAAAAAAAATAAAAAAAATGTAATGAGGTCAGGCAGAGAGTAGAAAGTTGGGTGTGAGTCAGACCCTTGAGAGAAAAGTGAGAGAGCAGAACCACTGCAATGGTAAGCTGAAGACAAAGGGGTCACTTCACCCTTGCTACTCCTGCTCCCAGCTCCTCAGCACCAATTGCCTCCCTTGTCCTAGCATTGATGCTCATTTGTCTCCACAGTACACTCATTCAGAGAACTAAATGAGCAGAAAACAAATCTTTGCTGTTATGTAGTTTATTCTCAGCTAAACTAGCTCACTTTAGGGTCCAGTGTGTGCCTGAGTTTGCAAGTGAGTAATTAGCAGGTTGGAAGGGAGAGAGACTGCTACTTTCAACCAGCTGTGACTTTATTGAAAAGTTAAGAGACTTTACTAAAAAGAACATGCTTTTGGATATACTAGACATTTTGGGGGGAAAAACAAACAAACAAACAACAAAAACAACAACAACAAAAAAACCCCAACAACTAAAAATTATGTATCCAACAATAACTTTGCTAAGATAAAGAATTAAAGAAGTCCATCTTCAGTACTGTCAGACTCCTGAATTACAAGTGCTGTTACTCACCTGTCAGGGTCAGATGATTCAAAGTTGACACAAATGACTGGATCTTAAAGACTACTTTAAAGCTGAGGAAAAAATAGCATCATTTTATCTCATGTAAGTCATAAAACTTGAGATTCAGGGGGGTAATGTGGCAAGAATAAATATTGCTAACAGAGCAACACTGATGAGAAAGTTTACATTTAAAAGATTTCTCTACTGCAGTTCACATGCTAACTTTATGTAGGCATAACTATATCTGAATGTTGAACATCTGCTTTTATGAGAGAAAATATCTTATAGCCATGCCTGTTTCCTAAAAAAGCTACCAGAGCCCCAAAATCTCCAACAGAGTTAAACTTCTTGAAAGTACAAGATTCCTAAAGGAAGTTTGCGGGCCCCCCCTTTTCTCAGAGGGTGATAGTAAGAGATATGGTGGATGTCCTTCCAAAGCATCTATAAAACTGAGACATACTTTTGGAGCAGAGACATTAAAAAAGAAATGTTTACAGGAAAGTCTATACCTGATAGAAGCTGAGGATACAAGAAATCAGCTTTGATGTTTTTATGGGTTTGGAAACGGGGTTTTCGGGGAGAAGGGGGGAAGTGTTTCAATTATTACGAGATAAAGCCAGGTTTTTTAAGAAATCTGAAGGAAAGCCAAAATCTGAGAAGTCTGTGGAGCTTCTCTCCCCTGTCCTCCGCAGCTGGGCAGGGGGCCCAGCAGTAGCGGGCTGCAGGCGGCACATGCAGGGTTTCCCTTGCCACCCGCGGGCACTCCAGGCTGGAGCAGACGGTGGTGCCCAATTCTGCCCGGCGCCTTGCAGGGGCCACAGGATGGCACAGTGCCTCTCCGCTGGCTGTGGAGCGGAGTGCACAGAGCCGCTCCCACTGTTTCTCCATGGAGATTCTCTGTGGTTGCCCATGCTGGCAGTGCCAAACCATCTGCCGCCCTCCCTCACCGTCAGCTGCACAGGGAGAGTTCCGGGCGGCGTGCAATCTCGGCGCTGCTAGACTGCGGCTTCTGTTGCTGCCCCTGCTCCGAGTTGGAGCAGGAGGCCAATGCTGGCCCGTCTCCCGGCGGGCAGCCATGGCTGTTGCTCTGGCTGTCTGCTGAGCGCAGTGAGCATTAATGTCACCCCTGCCCCCAACTCCCACAGGGTCCTTGGGGCGGCAGTGGGTGCCCTGTGCTGGCACTGTGTCGGTGGTGACTGCACAGTGATGGTAGCCACTCCGCATAGCCATGAGTGGTGCCGCCACCTCGGGGATCCCTCCTGGGGGTCCCTGCAGGCACTGAGTGCACCGTGGGTGATGCTGGTGGCCCTGCGGCTGGTAGCAGCTGCCGCTCCCCAGGCCCCAAGCACATGGCATTTTGGTAGGAAACGCCATCTTGTTCAGAGTGCCGAGGTCTCGGAGGAGGGAGGAGCCCAACGCCACCGGCCTATAACAAGACAGCCTGGCCTGGATGAAACCATCAAATTCTTGTGGGACTTCCAGGGCATAAAAAGTCTGAATATGTAAGCCCTTGCTCTCTTTTGGCTTCTTCCTGAGCTGAGAGAGGCATGGCTCCCCTCCTCCCAGCTCCTGGACCGCGCAGCTTTCTTCCCCTCATCTCCATTAGCACGGGCAGCAGTGTGGTGCCATCTGAGCTCCAGTGGTGGCACCCTGAGACCACTCAACAAACCACAAATGATAGCTTTCCCCCGTGGGTGTCGTGGGGTGGGGTGGTGGAGGGGGTGTGTTTTTCACCTTCTTTATCTTGCAGGGATTTTGAGGGCTGGGAGAATACCATCTGCAAGGTGGCTTCCCCTTCCTTCCCCTGCTTCTCAGCCAACCTGCCGGCTTTGAGGAGCAGTTTGTTTTTTTGTTTTATGAGTGACATTGTCAGGTTTCATATTGTGTGTATTTCTTTTAGTGCATAGTGGGTTCTGTGGGATCTTTTGTGCCCTAGAAAAATAAACCTGTGTTTGCTGTTGCATCTCTATTTAGTCTTTCGACACTATTGTGTGCCCACTAGTGGTATAGTGGTTTAAACCAGCACAGATGTGATATCTGAATTTGCTGTTATGGGGAAAAGTTTCTCTCAGTTCCTAATTATGCAATAAAACTTATGTATATAGTGTCACAAAGTGTAGCTGGCCTGTAATTCAGTCCTGCATAGAAGTTAGGACTCAAAAGTCAATTCCTGCCAAGGTTCTATATGTGTATGAGGTCAATATATGACCACAGCGCACCACTAAACTCTCACTCAGTGAAGTAGATTAATTTAAAAAGTTGTGATTCATTCTCCAGAAAAGAGCAGATCAGGACTGGAGTCTGGAACAAAATAAGTCCAAGACAATTCTGATTGACAGAGAATCACTGACTAGACTTTGTCAGCAAGGAACATCTCTCCAGACATTCCAGGTCCTGTGGGCAGCAGATATCTCTCTCTTAGTTTATAATGGTATCTTGGCTCCATCTAGGACAGGGTTAATTTTTTCAGTAGTCAGGAAAGAGCCTGGCTAGGATGTGGAGGTTATTCTATACCACCCCATGTCATTGTCAGGGGCTGAGGGAAAGGTCTCTTGCAGGGAGAAGAGGTCTCTTTTGGTGGGGGTAGCTGCGGTTGGGTCATGGGCTCCTTATGAGCATTTGGTACTTGAATCACTCTCTGTCTTGTACACTTTTGTTATTAATATTTTTGCTGTTTCTGTTCATTTTCTTATTTCATTGCTGTTTCCAGTAAATTGTTCTTGTCTCAATGCACAACATTTGCCTTTTGTGCCTCCAATTCTCCTCTCCAACCCATTGCAGGGGAGGAGGAAAAGGGTAGGGGTAAGGGACAAGGGGGAGAGAGCAGTGCATGGTATTAGTGTGGAGTGTTGGTTTAGAATTGGAGAATACCATTCCTAAATCTCCATGCACAAAGATTCCAGATATCATTCCTCTGATTTCTGAAAGAACAGATTTCTAGAGCAGTAAACTGTTAGGGGAAGATCACACTGAATACAGTTTCCAGAGCAGCTGTCTGAGAGTACTATTATTCAGATATATCCAATATGTTTAGAACACACTTCTTAACGCGTTTGCAAAATGTGAGAAATTATTTAAAAAGTACTAGTCCTAAAATACTATGAAAACAAATATATATGTAGCACATCCATCAAGAGAAGAATTAATGAAACTTAATTTCCTTTTGATTGGATTTTTTATCATTTATAGATTTTCCATTGTCAATAAGAAAAGTCTTTGTCTTGTATTTCAATGAAAACCTTTTTGGTGAGCAAAAGATAAACCTACTTGCTGAAATATTCAACACTGGAACAACTTCATGTCCTCAAGAAAACAGGCTAAAAACAATGTGCTTCAAAGATGCTTTTTAGGGCATCAAGAGTTGCCTAAAAATCCTGCAAGGACAGAGAATATTCTTTCTAAAATTAAAATAAATAAAGTAAAAGCAGAAATAATGAACACTGAACATAGAGGCATTTGTCTAATTTAGGAGGGGTAAAGAGACTGCTCCATATATTTATTGAGGACCTCTCAGTACAGATTATCTCAAACTCATGGTTATTGCCAAAAATGTATCTGGTGTTTATTCCACTTGTGAACATCTACATTTTTAAACACATATTTCATCTGACATGTGAATTAGCACCTAAGACAATGTTCGTGGAAGCTGACATAGTTGATAACATGATGAAACATAGCAAAATTTAGAGAAAAATGCTGTACATTCCAAAGGAGTTTCATAGTGCTACATTATCTCAGATGAAATGCAAAACCCACAGAATAATGCTTCTCCATGAAGTGCAGAGATGACAGGCAAGGTAGAAAATATAAGCCACATAATGGGGACAGTTTTAGCTCTATCCAGTAAATCCAAGCTTGGCAATGATTACTAAAGTTATGATCCAAGATAAGACCCCAAGGAAAGTGATTAAAGCCCTTAGCACAGTGTGGCCAGTGCAGCAAATGTTACCAATTCAGAGCAGAGATTTTGCTGCCAAAGGGATTTTCCTTTCAAGAACCAGATTAGTTATCCCAAATGTGTTAGAAAAAGCATTTTAGAGAGATTGCGTGAAGGCCACTACAAACTACAAATCAAAATGAAAAATAAGATCTCCTTCAAACTAATCTCGAATGAACAGTGATAAGAACCTATAAAGCATTTCTTCCAGCAAGACACATCCAGACAAAGAACCCCACATAAACAGCAGAGGAAAGCTAGTGCTGTAAAGTAAGCTAAACACGGAGTTGTTTATTTTAACTATGTATATGCAGTCTGTTGCATATTATTTTTCTAATTCTTGAAATAACTTACCTGGATGATCTTAAAATCTAAAACACCATTGTATATTTTGAATTTGGGGTGGCTTTTTCATTTGGCTGGTTTTGGTGATTGGTTGTGGGGCTTTTCAGCGTTTTTGGTTTTTGTTTTTGTTTTTTTTTAACTAGGAGATTTTCATACAACAGTCACTTCCTTAAAGGCACAAGATGAGAAATATTATCTCTGATGGGTCTTTTATAGTGAAAAGGTTAATAAATATGAAACCTGGAATTTAGCTAATCTGGACAAATAGCTCTACTTTTGGATTATAGAATCATATTTATTTGGCTTAATCGAAGTTGAAAGGGAGCTCAGAATGTCTCTAGCTCAAAGTAGGGTCAGATATGAAGTTAGACCAGATTGCTCTTGTCCTGGAAAGAATAATATTCACGTCTCAAAGAAGATCTGGAAATTCAGGTGGCTGCTGGAGTGCTTGATCAAGTATATCTGGTTAGTATAATGATTGGCCAATTGTTTATATTATCTGGCAAAAGAGAACATTAAAAACTACAGTTTTAGGTAGCTCACAGCATATGAGCAAAAGCTGACAGTACCTCACTAAAAGGCTGAATATAATATTAATTTATTTTATTTTCCCAGTGATTGTTAAAAAAACAAGCATGAGACTTAGAAAGTGCAGTCATTAGAAGACAGTGGTTCTACCCAAGAGCTGTGGTCATTATAAGACACTATGCTTTACATCCATAATAACAAGTACATTTGATTTGTGTAATAAAATAAAGCCATAGCTACTCTTTATAATAAAACTGAATAGTACTATGAGTTTATAAAAAATCCTCAAACATTAAACCAAAAAATACGATTATTATTTTTCCCTTGTCATTTGCTTCCGTTCCATGTCCTCATTGTGTGAGGATTTAGGAACCAGTGATACGATAGGATAATTACCAAGGCAGTAGTGTCCTACTGGTAATATTGCAGTAGCCTTTGCTAATAGTGCTGAGATCAGTAAGTGTTAATAGTGGATTTATATAAGGATAGCAGCAGAAAAATTTGATATTGCACTCCTTAGACTAGGAAAATTAAATTGGTCAAGTCTATATTGCAGAAAGTAAGAAACTGCCAAGTTGCCCAGTTTAGAACTAAATTAATTAACTTGTCACCTATTTAACACTTTTGAGGTATTCACCTGGCTCACTGTTTCCATAATATAAGTTAAAATCTTTTCATGTTAACATACTGTGTCACATTGGCTTGCCAGCAAACTCTGAGCTAGTTCTATGGTGTAAGCATAACATTCTTTGTAGTGTTTGATCTCAATACATCTGACAGAAAAACAACAAATGGAGTGGAAAAAACTGTCTTTCTGGAACATTAGAATACTGACATGGAAGGTAATTAAAGGTTTTTATCAGGTGTTCACTTTCAAGATGCTTAAACCAATTTTTTTATCTTGTTATCAGAATCGAAATATGTGGGCTTTAGAGCCGTGCATGACCATTCTGAATCACTATGACCTATCTGTATGCCTTTTTATGACTTTACCGTTATGGCAGAGAAATGCCTCCAAAATATATAGTCATTTAGTTAATTCAGTATTTTCTTTAAAAAATATATAGCAGAATGCCTAAATAAAGGTCATCATACTTATATGGACAAAGCTGAAAAAGTTGTCTATATCTGAAGATGATTTGTCTTTGTGGAAAGACTTCATTTTAATAAACAAATTTTTTGTTTGCCTGAGGTAATGGAAATTTATCTTGCTTTCTTCCTTGTTTCCAGTCCCATAGGAATCCAACATCTCTGGTTGGCACAGTGCAGTACAATTTTCAATTAATTTGCTTTCATGGATTAATTTGCTTGTATTTCGTTTAGCAAAAACATAAAAATGGGTTTCTAGCCATCTTTGTTAATTCAGATTTCTTGACATTTTTCATCAGCTGAGGACACTAATCCTAGTGTTTTACACAAATTGCAACTAAGTTGCATTATGCCTATTTGAATTCCAGGGTAGAGGAGGGGGACATCTTCAGCCTCTCGAACTTAGATATAGTTTTGTCAAAAGTGTTTAAAGAACAATGAGAGAGATTAACTTCATTGAGTAATGGTGGGTTGAACAAATTCCTGTATGCCCCTTATATATATCACTTACTCTTTTAAGGTGTGTTTCACTGAAGTTGAAAAACTCTTTGAGATTTTCAGATGAAAGGTGTGATAAAATGAAAAGTGATGTGTTACTAGTTTGTATATTCCAAGTCCCTCCAGGACACCTGCAAAATCCACAAACTTGAGTTTGTTTTGGAATCTCTGATCATAGGTAAATTCTCTATGTTTGAATTATTAGAGTAAAGAAACAAAAAAGAAACAGAATATTTTCTGTGCACTTGAGTCTTGTTTATTCCCTACTGAATTATGTGTTATATAATATGCGGTACTTGATTCTCCAATTTATTCCATAATTAATGAATTATGGAACAAAACCCCTCACATCTTCAGTGTTCAGATAATAAAGTGGGTTATATACTCAAATAAGGTAAGACACCATATTATGTTCTCATTTTAGGTGCTCAGAAAATAACACAAGAAGTTGACATCGTTTGAAGAGCACGAACTGGAATCACATGCATGAAACAGTAGACTTCCTCTTATCAAACCATTATGACTTACCACATGTGCTCGGATGATGTTCCAGGTGTTTAATCTGTACTGCAGAAATACACTAAGACTGCTGTTTCTGTTATTTTATTGCTATAGTGCCCCTTAGACCCATACTTTGGTTTCCTTCTCTGTAATAGAAATGGGGGAGGTTAAGCATTTTACTGCTCTAGTTGCTCTCTGTAGTATCATCTGCAGAGTATATTTACACTCGCTGTCTTTTAAAAATTGCATGTAGCAGAGACTTGTATAAAAAAGGAAGACACAAGGTTTTTAGAGATATGCTCAGGTTATAACAGCAGTAAAATAGTCACAGGACACAGACAAGACCCTTAGTGTGAAAAATGGCTTTCAGATAACCTTTGTGTAGATGAATTTGTTACTATTTTGGGATTTGTTTGTTTAGGCTCTTTTTTTTTTTTTTTTTAGATTGCTCTCTAAATTTAAATCGTGCTTGCCATTTCTGTTTAATATTTTTCATTTAGTAATTTAAATGTCATTTCTCAGAAACAAATAGCCAGGACAAAAGGAAACTATTGCATAGTTGAATGTTGTTTAAAGGCATGGAGATAAACAAAGTCTACTGTAATTATGCCAGGGGCATAATTTTGACTGTTCTGCTCTGCCTTCTATAATTAGTTTTGAAAGCAAATACTGTTACATTTAGCCACAAAATGAAGTGGAAGAGTTGACTTTATTAGAGTTTAATAAAGTGTCCATGAACATTCCTAAAAAGCTACTCAACCCTTAAGTACAGATTATAGGTCAGAACACATTGCCAGTATTTTCTCAGAGGACAAGAAATTGAGTATGCTATATCTATTAACTAAAATAAAAGTGAATAGAGGCCTGTTGAATGTTAATGGAATATTTTAACAAATTACAACATAGAAAAAGATGTGTAGGATTTTCATTACAACATTGAAATACATTTTTAACGGTATAATAACTGTGATGTTTTAAGAAAATTTCCACTACTTTCATTGCTGATATTCACTGCAACAATATGTGCCTGTTTAAATAGTATTGCTCATTGATAAAAACATTTAAATGTAGTTTTCTGAAACATTCCAAACTACCAAATTATATTACCAAAGTATATAAAACCCATACATTTAAAATAGTGTTTCTTTCCATCTAACAGCTTTCTAAAGAGAAGTATCAGGTAGCAATGTTTTCACTTTTCCTTTCCTAATCAGTAGACTAAATATAAAAATTTATATTGATATTGTGCAAACTTTTTGGAATATATATTACCGCGAGACTTGATCACTGCATTGTAAAGAGCAATATCAAAGGAAAATGGATACCCAGTAGGGAAAAGAGAATTTAACACCATATTTCCTTCTTCATCAGCTGGAAAACACTCTTATACACACACCTGAAAACTTTCTCTGCTGTTTCAGCTTTTAATTATTGTGTTCCACAATAAATTTCTCCTTGACACAGCTTATTTCCGGAGAAACTGCTTGAAGTTTTCAAAAGATCAGAAAAAAATTGCCTTGTACTTTTTGAATGGATTATCAAAATAGCAGTCTTCAAGCAAAACATTCTTACTTTGTATTATACACTGTAAGCATGAAAGTGTTAAGCAATATATATGTCATAGATCTGACACCAGGCAAACCCAATATACAAAATGTAAGACTTGGCTTCTCATTCTCTTGCACTGTCATCTAAATTAACTTTGTGCATCAAATGATAATTAACCTAATTTGTCAACTCTGAAACTGTGTGTTACAAAACTGACATCACTGTTGCTCTGAACAATAAACGAACAAAAAACCCCAAAACAAACACCTAAAAACAATCAACCAAAAAAAACTCACAAAAATATACCAAACTGACAAACTAATAAAAACTCAGAGAAATCATATTAATTAGAATAACTATTGAGAAATGGCTATCCAAATAGGTAAGTTTCTTTATTCTAACAAAGCAGATGTTGATGTTCTTTTTTTGAGATGTTTTCTACTCATTTAAGACTTCAGTTTCGTCAGGAAACAAGAAGAATAAATTCAAGAATAGAAATTATAGAATGCTAAATGGAACTAAACTGTCCATGAAAAACAATGTGGAAGATGATGCTAGGTTATTAAAAAAGAATCTCTGAAAAGACAAAAAGGGAATGGAGGCAGAATAAAAAAAGATTGAACTCTATTCTGAGGGAGATGTGCATGGATAACAATGTTATCATTATAAGAATGAAGCTGTCCTATATAACTTTTAGATTTCAGAGTATGAGTACCCAAGGAACTCATTTGAATACATATTTGGTCATGCTTTTTTCAATTCACTGCATATAGATATGTATGTATATATATATGAACACATATTTTCACGGATTACAGAGGCAGAGACCAATAAATACTGTTTTTTCCTTAATTTGTGTTTTACCACTCTTTTAATTGCTGTAAACTGGACAAGACTAGAGACAGACGTTGAATAGGAACCCTCTCATGCTTCCTGTTAATTTAGATTATGTCTGAACAGCTAAATGTACTCAGTTTTGGGCTGTCTCCTTGATGAATAAAGTACTTTTTACATTGCTCAAGACTGTTCAGCCTTCTAAAGGAGAGAGTCCCATCCATGAAACATGGCATTTGACTCATTATGTATCTCATAGAATGAAAGGTTTACTCACACTTGCATCAATTTAACATGATGTTAATGTGATGTTTTTCAAGAAGTTAAATTTCTGGATGTAAAGAGCTACTATCTCCAAATTTCCTGCATTTTATGCAACCAAAATAATTGATATTTTTCCTAGAAATCATCAAATGACACAACTAAATTGGAGAAAACACTGCTTTACATGCTACCGAGTCATTTACTACAAATAAGTCTCATGATATGTTCTATTAAGAGCACCATTTTTTTATCCAGCAATATTTACTCATTTCTTCTTCCTCACCTATGAAGTTTGTGCTGATACAGTGAAGTCAGTATGAATGAATGGCTGCACATACCAAAGTAAACAGATCTCAGTTCGAAAGATTCAGACCTCTACTATTTGTAGAACACTTTTGTTGTACTCAGATACAGGTGAATTTTACAACATGAAGTCAGTTATAGCATGGAAAAACCTTCCTGAAGAGAATCAGAAATACTATCCCAAGCCTTCTCACTCACTATTTCTATTTTACAGCTTTAAAGAGAAGACTAGAATAAGTCGTGCAGATTAATCTCTAGTATGGCGGAATGCTTTTTCTTGCTGTTTAAACAGCTGCAACTCTAATTTACCACACTGTTATCAACACTTAGCTTTTATCACCCTAAAGTCACTAGATGTGAATCTACCTATTTCTAAGGGCTTTTACAAAAAATGAGATTAATACCAGACTGTCAGACTGCCATAAATCTGTGTAGCAGCTCTATTAACTCCAGTGGAAGTCACTAGTTTATGTCTCTTCATCCACACAGCAAGATACAAGTTCTTTAGACAGAAAATGTGAAATAACACTCATCATATGTTTTGTTCTATGAACTCCCCACTTAGGATGTGTGAAATCATCAGCAGACATTTTCAATCAGTAGTGTGTTTCAATAGTGATTTTGTGTATCATGAGAAAGTGCCACAACTATACATAAACTGAGAACAGTGGCAACATAAGCAAAGTGGGCAAAATGCTTCCATCCGTGGAACTTGATGCTATCTGGAAACATCTTACACTCCATTCTGTATGCATAAATCTGCATTTAACACATGCTTTTAAACATAATATGTTTTTTTTATCATCTGATATAATTTGTCAGACAATATATTTCATAGGTGTTATGGGTTTGGTAATTGGAATTTTCTGGGTGGAGGGTAGGGATGTTTGACTTGTTGGTTTGTTCAAGTGGTAAAACGATATAATATTTTTGAAGAACTATAAAGGAAAGATGAAGTCTCAGCATCTGCAGAGCAGCAGGGCTCTCCTCGCTTGCTCTCCACATCCTTGCAGGGATCTGGGGGTGCTGAGGGGTAGCATGAATCCCTGAGCTGGCAGCATGCCAGGACCCACCGCATGGGCTAGCATTCCAGTGCTTTGTGGAGCCATTCCCCTCACATACCTAGGCTGGTGGCTCCGTGCTGCTCGGCGCAGCTCAGCATCTGCAGAGTGGCACTGGCATGGTCCCTCTTGTCCTGGGACTGGGTCCGGGACCATTCCCGCTGCTCCCCCAGGTGTGGAGCAGCGTGGAGTGGGGCGAGGCTACAGGATGGCTCGCGCTGCTCCCCGGTTCCTGCCACACTGCTGCCGCCTGGTGATGCTGCTGATGGCGGAGCGACAAGTAGTGGCGGAGCTCGGCTGCTTCCCAGTGCAGTCTCAGCTTGTACCCGCAGCGAAGAGGCAGCGAAGCAGCGCAGTAGCGGCGACACAGGCGGACTGATCCCGGCACTGCTGGGCTGCAGCTGCCCTCACTTGGCTGCTCCTCTGGCTTGGAGATGGGGCTCCTTGGAGCTTAGCAGCTGCACCCACAATTTCAGTACCTGCTCTGCGCTGTCAGCGGGTGGTGGTGTGTGGAGGGTGAACCCCAGGCCAGCAGCTGGTGCCTCATCTACACTACTGCAATGGCAGCTCAGAGCACGTGCAGGAGTGGTGGTTGGCTGCAGCAGCTCCCGCAGAAATTCTGCTCTATGGAGCAGGTATGCCGCAGGCTGCTGGCATCCAGGGCTCATGGCACCTGCCTCTCCGTGCGGGTGGCTGCAGAGGGTGGCAGCAGAGAGCTGTGCCATGCTGCCCCAGCTCCGAGCAGAGGCAGGGTGGTGTGGCCATTCCCCCCTCCACCCCTGCTGGGGGGCAATGGCAGCCCCGTAGCCCCTCACTGCTTGTGATGGGTCCCTACAGGCAGTGGGAGCCGTGCAGGCATTGCCGCTGGCCTCAGAAGTGCTCCACAGGTGGCGGTAATGGTGGCTCCTGGGCCCCAGAGCTCAGCCACATGGCAATTTGTCGGGAATCACCATCATGCCTTATGGTGAAAATCTCGGACAGAGGGGCTGTGCCCAACGCAGCCATCCAATGCGGGGACAGCCCGGCCAGAAAGAGGACTCTGAAATCACGCGATATCAAGAGCATATAAAAGACAGAATCCTGGAAGTTCTGCCCTTTTGCCAGCTCATCATGGTCCAGATAACATCGACTGCTGCTCCTCCTGGTCCTTCCCAGTTCCCTTCACGCTGCAGCAGCACCGGAGCTCTGATAGTGGCACCAGCAGACCACTCAGCAACAACGCAAGTGGTATCTGTTCCCTTGGATGTCCCTGAGGGGGCTGCTTTTCCCTGGTTTTGTCTTCCAGGGGCTCCTAGGACTGGGAAATACCATCCACACAGCGGTATTCCCCTCTTCCCTTGTTCCTCAGCTCCACCAGCCTGCTTGGAGAAGCAGTTTGTTATTTGTTTTCTTTTTATTTTAATTTTATTACAGAATATTGTCCGGTCTGTTGTGTGTATTTGGTTAGTGCTTAGGGGGTCTGTATTTTTATAGTCCCCCTAAAAAATTAACGGTTTTGGTGTTGTTGCTTCTATTCAGTCTTTCGTCACTGTTTCACCCTCTAATGTTCAAACCACCACAATAGGGAAATTGTAAGTTATAGATCTTTTTGCCAAAGGTCTAATTTTTTTTCTTTCTGTATATATATATATATATATAGCTATTACTCCATTAAGTACTGCCAATCAGTTTGGAGTAACTTGGTCATTTTAGCCCACCTACTCCACAAAGGACAAGATATCAACATCTCTAGAGAAATACAAGTCATTATCCCAGATGACATTTTTTTCCCCTCTTCTCTTTTTAAGTGCTTCTTGTGTTTCTAAAATAACTTAAGACTGGCAGGATTTGTGTGTACTTGTGTATGTTTTGGATTTTGGAGGTTTTGCTATTTTTTTCCTATGTCAACTGCTATTATATTTTACTAGTGCAGAACTGTATGTGCAGGCATGAATTTTCACCAAAACATTTATAATTTATTAAAAAAAATTAATCTGGAGATTATGGTTATTTGAATCATTCTGGGATAAACTCAGGTTTACTTCAGTGTAACAAAGTGATACTACATTATGGCAAATGCAACAACAAGTCTAGCCTATGGTTTGACTCAAGGGTCAGAAAATTGTCATAGTTGGATGGAAGTGACTCAACAGGAATATTTAAACTGAGATGGGTGACTGGGTGTTTCTGAAGAGAGTATACAACATATTGTTTGAATACTGCTTATTCAGTGATTATGGAAAATATTTATTGAATATATCTGAAGACAGGAGAAAAGAATTTGCATTATTATATATTATAAATATATTATATTATATTTGCATTATATATACACAGGACCATTATTATATACATGTGAACTTTAAAACTTAGTGCAAGTATAATTCTCTGTGTTTCCTGATAGTCTTCCTTTCTTTTTTTGGTGAGATTAGAAATAATTGGCATCTAGATAACAAGAATACACAGCAGAACTTCTTTTCAAAATAAAATGCATTTATTAGCCTGGTAGTTTCAAATCCAAAGTCTAACATGACTATGAAAAGTACTGTCTAGAGTTCATTGTAACTGCCAAAATACTTTTAGATTTACGTATAAGGTCAAAAAAGATGCCCTGCATGAACACACAATCAGAAATTCAGATCCTGAAAACATTTATATAATTGAAAGTTTATTCAAGTCTAAAGCCAAAGTATGAGTTGTCTCAGTTGTAAACTGCATTTAACAATTTATTGATTGGTAGACTTTTCATCATCTTTTTACATAATTCATATGTGAAACAGTGAAAAAGCTAAAATAAAATACACAATGCAGAAAACTACATACATCTTTCTTGCAGTGTTGAATAAATTCCTGAAATAAGGTAGTAGAAGGTGTGACAGTTGAGTCTGGTCTGTATATTTTATTTAATTTTTATATATATATATATATATATAAAAGGTATATATACATATAAATAAAAAATCATGAGAGCATTAAAATTTTCAGTCAAGTAACTACACTAAGTAATCCTTTTTCTATGAGTAGCCCATTTAAATCAGCAACATAATGGACTGGAGTTTGCATTGTACCTTTCTTTAAATAAACACCAATGTATAGGTGCATTTATGCAGGAGCTAAACATGGGATTAATCAAAATTTTAGGAGTCCAAATTGCTTGATCACTTTTTTTAGCTTCCTAAGATAAATCTGTCTTCATGCCACTATGATTTCTGAAAGGTCTATTTGTATATTTATGTTTAAAACTGAAAGTTTCTGGCAAGACACCACTGTCCTTATCTTCGGTCAGAGATATAGTAACAATCTAATTTACTTCCTCACATCAAACGAGTATATCACTGAATAAATTGCATCAGCTTGTGGACTCACTTGATAAGAAAAATAAATGAGAGCCTTTGAATTTATACTACATTGTGGAATGAATTGTTTGAGGCAAGGCAAGTAAAAAACCCCCAAACAAACCACAAATAGAGTAACAAATTTTGAAAGGAGCTATTTAAAAATATAAGAATGGAAAATATATATTATGTCTATACAAAGATGACATAAATCTAGTTCTGAGAAAAAAAAAAAAGAGGTCAGACGGAAAGGTACTAGCAATATGCA
The DNA here is from genome assembly GCA_013399895.1 of Serilophus lunatus. Taxonomy (NCBI): domain Eukaryota; kingdom Metazoa; phylum Chordata; class Aves; order Passeriformes; family Eurylaimidae; genus Serilophus; species Serilophus lunatus. Next base: position 169,816 of record VXBA01003154.1, read on the forward strand.
GAAAGTCAAATCTATCAATTAATAATAGGAACCAAACAATTGTCAAAAATAAATTTGAAACTAAAAATATTCTCTTACAGACATTCCTACTTCTGAATCATGGAATGGAAAAACTCTTCATAGAAAATTATTCTTTGTCCAAAGATCAGTCCCAAAATGCCTCTGAGGTCAACTTCTCATGACCCTTCTGCTTCATAAACACTGAATGAATAAATTTCCTAACGGCAACATTAACTTTTGCAACTGACTTTTCAGAGAAAAATTTTGTATTTTCTGTTTTGTTTTGTCCGTTTGTTTGTCTTGAAGTGCCAGTCCTTAATCATCTGATTAGAATTTGTCTTTTTACTTCTGACAGTGCTCCTTTTAGCCATTTACTGACATTCTGACACAGTCATTCTAACACTTGTATGCTGAACTAATCCTATAACTTTGCCTACTTTATACACAAGAAATATATTTTCTGTAGTTATATAAATATATAGCCTGCTATATAAATATACAGCTATAAGTGCATGCAGGCTGTTTAATTCCTGGAGCCAACATTTTTTCTTTAAGAAAAATTGATTTCTTCCTGACTAGGTTGAAAGATATCCTGAAACATACAGAACTTTATAATTTAAAATAACTTTTATGTAGAAATAAAAAGTTTCAAAAGAAATATACAAATACATACATATAACTATTTAATTTTGAAGAAAACTATCAATTTTTGTTCCAAGTAAAAAAAGTTTTTCACATAATTCCTGTGTTTCTAAGGTAAATGTTTTAATAATTTTTTCAGTTCTGATATTTAAAAATTCAAAACACAACATGGATTCTTTTCATGTTACTTCACCTTTATATCTAAACTCAAATTCGTTAGGAAAATAAGAATTCTCTTCTGTTGCCATTTTTTATTGAAGTAAGAGGTATTAAAATTGTTATGTTTCTGCATGATGAATAATGAAAGTATGGAATTTCCTACAAAATGTAAAGACAAATAAAAAAACAAAGAGCAAACTCCAAAACCAGTGAAAATCAGTATCTTGTAAATTTTAGTGTAAGCTGGTGAGGGAAGAATGTAGAAATCCAAGGAGAGGGGAAAAGAAAAAAAAAA
>VXBA01003154.1:171214-190826 GCA_013399895.1 Serilophus lunatus
GTACCTATATATATAACAACTGTAATTATCACATCAGCTTTTTAAAATGAGTTCACATAATATTCATAAACAGTCCTTGAAGCTATGCCCTTCCATTTGTTTTTAGAAAACTAATTTTTATTTTGTTGTCTCATCAAAATATGGAAATTATGAGTGGAAAAGATGGTTTAATGACAACAAGAAAGCCGTAGTTGAAATCTTAGAAAATATAGAAAATGAAACCTGATATTTGATTATTGGATTTGGTGATCATTAAACTAATCTCAAAAAGAAAGTAAGGACCTGATTTAAACTAGTTCAACACAGATAAAAATACCACTCTGTGAAGCAAGTCACCTTGATTTACAACCCCACAAGTGTAATTTTGCCCAACCAAAGCAGTCATAGAAAACGCAAGCATGTGTGTTCCTTCAAAAATGAAACTGGTCGATCTTAAAGGTTTCTTCCAACCCTGATGATTCTATGATTCTGTGAAACTCATGGTAAAAAAGTTTCTATTGTATTGAAGAATAGGATAGTATCAACGTTTTATTAACATTTTATAGTAAACATTTTATTAGTATGTCCAGACACAAATATTTGGTGTTCAGGTAGCAAATGCAGTTATAAAGTTCATTATAATTATAAAAATAAGATTTCATACATTTCTTCTGCATTCAAAGCTGTCTATGAGTAATAAATAAATACTGATGTCAATCTATTCTATTTCTTAATGTTATCCTAAAGTGATAATGTTTAAATATATTACTGTGATTTCTCTAGAAACAAAGAAAAACAGAAGTGATCCAATAGCCATTAAAATCAATAGAAATATTGTCATGATAGTGAAAGACACTGTACAAAGCAGCTTTACTGACATTTTTGTCTGACCAAAATATGTATCTGCTAAGAACATAAGTTGACACTGTTCTACCCTAGGGACTTGCATTCTACTATCAGATGAATGTAATTCATTAGATTCCTATCCAGATTACTTACAGAAAATAAGAAAGAATTCAGTAGTTTTCCTCGTATTCTTCTTACTGCAATTTCAGAATGGTCTTCTCTCTGCCTACCTTTGCAGTCTATCTCCCAAGAATGCCTTCTTTTTCTCTCCCCATATGGTGCATAAAAATTGTATGTAGCACCTTTTATACATATTTTTCAGAAGTTTTGGCAATACTGACATGACAAATATACATGACAAGTATATGGAAATATTTTAAAAGTCATAAATATATTTATATTTTAAAATGTACTAATGAAATTATTATGAACACAATTGTACTATTCTATTTTTTGGTTATCATAGCAACATCCTTTGCCATTTGTTTCTTTGTGTCACTCCATTGGTGGCCATGAGTCATTCATTGCATTGGTTTACAACAAAGCATGGAACTTGACTCCAAGGGTGACTGAAGAAGAGACTGAAGAAATGGCCAGATTATCTCCTGTCCCATATACACTATGCTACCTTGTTTGGAAGGTTTAAATTCAAAGCCAAGTCTGTTCTCTTGCCCTCAGTTTCAGAGGACTAACTCTAGCCAATTTTACTTATTAATAGTACTGGAAGAAGGTTACAGAGTCAAGAGTTAAGGAAAACAATGAGCCTGTACTGTACAAAGTATCTTAGAAGTATGTAACTACTTAAAAGCAAGCATTTCTATCTATCTCCTCTATTATACTTAGATCCCCGATACACCAGACCTCAGGTCTGCCAGAAAACCCATAAAAAATGTCCAAAACATGGACAGACATCTGGATAACTTCAGTATATTATGTATATAATTTTATTAGTAGTTTTTAAATTTTGTTAGCAGAATATTTGAACATTGGCATTAGCATGATTTCCTATGAAAATGTAACAGATGTTGAAAAATAATTCTGGTGGATTCGGTAGAATTAGGTTTACATCTGGACTTGATTATCTTAAGTGTCTTCTCCAACCTAAATAATTCTAAGACTCTGTGATTTACTTATGAATTTAAATTTGTAGCTTGAAGGACTCAACAGCTCAGTGCTGTCACAATAAGTTGAACAAGGTTTTTGTTGGGTTGTTTGTTGGTTTTTTTTCTGTTGGATCAGTGAATTACATCAACTGTCATGGAGGAATTTAAGAGCAATAAAACCTCAAGGACTCAACATCAAGAACTACATCATGCAGTGACATAAATTTTAAATCTCATTTCTAAGTAGGATAGATATACCATGGTAAATAATAGTTTGTGTTTTAAAATCCACAGTGTATACAGAATACACACTCACATCAAAGATAGCTCCTGCTTTCCCAGTCCAGCTGTGACCAGCTCTGGGGTTAGAGGAGACAAAGATGTTCACTCTAATCAGTCTGTGTGTAGAATCTGGCTGGAAAACTGGTTTCCATAAAGAACACACCTCAGACTCAGCTTCTTCGTGATGCTGGATTTCTGTGGACTTGCTCCCTTACTGAGTGACCCTTCCTTCTTTATTGCTTTCTCACTTAGACAGTCATGGTTGGCAGAAGTCAATGGCATTACTGATTACAACACTTCAGGCCAAGCCCTTTCACATTCTCCATGTCTAAAGTCAAATAGTTGGTACTTCTTGGATGCTGCAGGCTTTTGGCTTTGATTACTACTCTCATCAACCCCAAATATGTTACTAAGATGTAAAACTGTAGCAGGTCCTTCTCTTATTTCTTCCCTGTGCATATCCCTATGAAACTCAGGTCTCCCAGGTATGCATGCCAATGACAATATTCTATGCTGGCTTTGTCCTTTTCCAATGTGTACATAACCCATCCAGAGAGTTAGAGGTAGGAAGGTGTAGTCAAAGTCTCAATTATCTGAGTACTGCCTTCATCAGGTGTCCCCTTGTGACATCCATTCAGTAGAGGATGTCAAAACCACTTGTAACTAACCTGGCAGAGACAAAATAACCAGGTGGGTAGAATAGAGTAAAGTCTGCTAGTCTTTGGTAACCTGTAATACAGTTGGTTCTAGCTGAAATGTATTACTTCACTCTTGAAATATCTGATTTGAAGAATCTGCTAGTTATCTCCTCTTCCCAGCTAGAGTTTGCAGCATGACTAACATTTTTAAGTCAGCCAGTGCTCTGCTCACCTGGTATTTATTTGATGCACAGAAGCCTACAAGACTTATAGTAGGAGGGAATCATTAAACTCAAGAATTATAACAGTCCACAGTGATTTCAACACAAGCATTGATTTACCTTTTGAATGCAGACAGTCTAAGTTGCTAAATGAAGTTCTGACATCAGAAAAACACCAGTGATTTAACTCAGAGGTTCACTTATACAATGTACTTAATCCATAGCAGATATGCCCTTCTTCTGAAAGCTTTCATGATCATAAGCTCCTCCCTGCATCTGTTATGTCAGTACTGTTAATGCCATACACTCAGAGATCTATCAATAAGCTTTTCATTCCTCTAAAAAGTATCAAATAAAATTATCTTCTTTACACAGTCCCTTCTAATTTTAATAGGGTGGGAAAATTAAGAATGAAAAATCTAATATGCTTTTAACTAAAAGATCTCTTTTATTAACAGTATACTGCTCTGATATAGGATAACAGTAATATTGGAACCTAGTTGAGCTATCATCATAATAGTTTATTTACTTATTCCTTACAGCAAAATATTCACTGTTTGATCTATGTTTGATAGGAGTTTGGACATATACCATCTCCACCATTCTCCAGTTTCTGAACTGGTGAACTGAAGTTACTGCACATTCTGTCTTATGCCTTTCTTGCAATAGTTCTGCCTTTGGACAATCATGAAGATGCACCACATTCTTTAAACAAGAAACTCTAACAAATATGCACCTGCTTTGCTAAAGGCAAACCTTCAGCCAAATTAGTTGCTATTCCAAGCCATTAATTAAATAGCAGAATTCTATATTTGGGACAAAAAAATATCTGTGCCAGAGCATCTGTTCCCTATTCTTGAAATGCATGATTTGTATTTTCTAATACAGATTCTAGTGCAATAATGTGAGAAATTGATTGTACTCAGAAAGCACAATTTTACATCAAGGAAACATGCCATGTTGGAGTAGCTCTTTGGCCATATTGGAAGAGCTAATAAAAGATTTAATAATGATCCACAGTGTAAGAATTTGAGTGATTCTTGACTTAAAGCCAAGAAAATATATAGGACGGGGAGTGGTTCTTAAGTGAGAGAAGAATTGTAAAAACTAACTGCTATTTCAATGGCTGGTTTCCAACCAGCAATCTTCCAGCTTTGAGAACTGGAACTGACAAAGGACTTGATGGCTATCTCAGAATCACAGAATATTCTGATCTGGGAGGGACCCATACGGATCATTGAGTCCAACTCCTGGCCATGCACAAGGCAGCTCCAAGGGTCACATTTTGTACCTGAGACCATTGTTCAAACACTTCTTGAACTCCATCACGCTTGGTGCTGTGACCACTTCCCTGGGAGGCCTATTTGAGTGCCCAACCACCCTCTGGGTGAAGAACCTTTTCCTAATATACAGCCTAAACCTCCAGCTACATGTCATGTTTGTCATGTTTCATGTTTCATGTCATGAATATCATGTTTGGGTCCTATTGCTATTTACCAGAGAGATGAATGTAATTCATCAAGCACCAAGCTTTCTGAGTTCTTCATGCTCTGTTTAGGGCACGCAGTAGAGGAGGATGAAAGGTCAGCAGATGTTTTTATTACATTGATCCTCCTTTCTGAGGAACATAATACATTAGTATCAATGAGATCCACGGTAACTTTATACTTCATTTCTTCTTATTCTTCAGCATTGCATCCTGCAAACACCCAGTTAAACTCTGAAGTTCTACTACCTCTTCAAGCTATACTTCCTGTGCACCCTTCCACCAAAACATAAAAAAAAAATAAAAAAAAAATAAAGTCTCAGGATATGTATTTTTTTCTTCAGTAAGAATTCTTATTTTGTCCTCTCTGAAATACCTTCCCACTGTTCAGTTCAACCTTGGGGTTAGTTTAGTTTGATACTCAAAAATAGTTGCGAAATTTCGTACAACAACTATTCGCAAATATAGATGGATTCTAGCATTTATTAGCAGAATTCCATAACCTGGGAATATTTCATTATGTGATGCAGTAGAGTTTATAACAAGAAAATTTAGCTGTTCAGGATGAAGGAATTCTTCTAACCATTCATTATTACTTAAATTGACTGTTTGGTTTTCTAATTGAATGAGTCTTTGCAATTACTAAGAACTCCTAGATGATAAGCCTTCTTGGCTTCCAATGAAGTCAGTGTCTTGATCCTGAAATCCTGTCTGCAACAGCAAATCATGTCTAAGTTAATGAAATCCCTGCACTAGACTCAATGGATTCTGTATCACTGCAAAGGGCAGTAAAAACAGTTATATCATGACCACAGTCCTAATAGAAATTATTAAAAAATATTCTCTTGACATATTGAATATTCTTTTATATTCTGTTGAATATATTATGATATAAACCTTCCAGAATATAAAATATCAGCTTCATTTTATATAAAAAGAAACATGTCACAATGGAATTTTAGCCAGGTACCATAATAGACACAGAAATGAAAACGTAGAAAATGAAACAGGAAATTAAAGTTAATGAGGCAAAACTTTTCTCTTGTTCCAATGTATTTTTAATTCTCATTTCAAAAGGGAGTACAAGAAAAAAAGCCTTCCAGGTTTATGCCACAGTAGGACATGGAAGCTTGCTCTTGGCTTCATTAATTCCAGCCTAGGGATGTGTGCACACACACACATAAATACACAAATAATATACCACTTGTTTAAATGAAATTTCCCTAGTGGCTTTTCTGTGTAAGAGAAATCTTTTGCCTTAGTGTATTACCAGTCCATAATTTCCAGTTATAATGAGCTATTTTACTTTGTATTCTGTTGTTGAAGTTTTTTATGAGAATCTTTGCTCTTTCATATGGATAAGTATTTTATGATTTTCATTCTTCATTGATTTAAAGGTCATTATCAATTCTAGTTATTTTGCCCATAGCTCTTTTTTGTTTTCATGCAACTTCCCAGTCCTTCACTGACCTTTGAAAAACTTATTAAAGTTGCGGTAATTTTTTTTTATCTGCATTCATAGGCTTTGAAGCATAACTGTCTTCCATCATACACTTCTAACTTAGCCTTTAGGAACTGTGAATCATATTCCTGTTTAAAACAAGTTTAATGCAGAAACGCAATTACAAAAGAAATGTGAACTAACTGAAACTTAGATTGAGGCAGTAACCTTCCCATTCATTCAGCCACTTTGAATGGATAAGTGCTGCCTTAGTTTTTTCTTGCCTGTCAGTAGAAAAGTATCTCATCAATAGGCAATATTTGAAGAAAATAAATGATGGATTGTGCTGATGGGCAGAAACACTACAGATTGCTCTCTCTGAATACAAACTATTGAGCAGTTTCTATGTTATGCTGTCCATTAACCTCATTGAGAACATTTTGTAATGCCAAATAACAGCATCAGCTTCAGCATTCTGTGTGTGACTTCGGTTTATACTGGCTTTTCTTTTTTTTTTTTTTTAAATATTATTATATCTGAGGATTTCTAATCGCAAAAACTACATGTGTTAAGATAATGCCAATTTAAAGTTCCATTATATTGACAGGACAGCATTTAGCTGCTGTGATGTAGGAGCAAGGGTGTACATCATCCAGAATGATGTACAACTGTCTTTTGTTTATGTATCAGAAGGAAAGTCAAAGCCAACAGCAAATAAGTTAATAGTTTATGAAGACCTCAGAAAATTTAAAAAAAAACAAACAAAAAACAAAACAAAACAAAAAAATAAAACAGAGAAAAACCCAAAACANCTTTCACCTTCTTTCACATCAGAGTTCACAAGAATTTTATATATCAGAGAGCTGTTTTTGCTCTTTTTTATTTGCTGAAAATATGAAGTGAATATATTGGTTTGAATAGAGGAACTTACTTTACTGAGATTTTTAATCACGGAATGTATAGTGATTTGGGTTCTCTTTCATCTCCTCTCCCTCTCTAATGTTATATGCAAAGCTCTTTTGGGAAATCCAGCTGATCTACAGAAGATTATTTCAAGTAACAACAAAAATACCATATGTCACTTGCTGCTGTGCTGACAAAAGCAAATTCTAGTCAAAAAGGCAAGGAGCTTAAACAAGGAAAGGCCAGCTACATGATCAAAGGGTTAGTGCAGTTAAATTAATTTTAGTCACTTCTAATATAGTGCAATGTAGTACAAATCCAGTTTTCACATCCAGCAAATGCATATTCCCTGCCACCACAATACTGGGGAAAAAAAAGAGAGTTTTGGTACAGCAATTACATCTATTTCTGTAGGACTACAGAGAAAAAGCAGCAGGAAAAAATAAATACAATGCCTTCTTTGGTCCAGAAGGATTTCCAGCTTGGCAAATATTACAAGATCCCCATTAATATAATCCCCTTTTACTCTCACCTCTTCACGTAGAGCTTTTGAGCAGCTATCACAAGGGAACTGGGAAATTGGCAAACACAAGATGAATCAGGTCACAGTCATGCTTTTATAATGGTGCTGACAATGTTTTTGACCTTCATGTATTGGCAGATAATGTATTTTCACCACACCACCATTTTCTGTATTTTCAGAGCTTTTGTTGTCAAAAATTGTCAGTAATATCTCAGTTCATTGTGCATTTTGAGGATGTAGGTGAGTTTATTTCAATGGATTAGGAAGGGGAGAAAAAAGATACTCATCATTCAATTTTTAAATAATAGTATGACAAAAATGGTCCTTGAATAGTCTTATGACTTATAAAATGACAACTCAATAGTAAGCCATCAGGAAAAAAGAGAAATCAAAATCTTCATAAAGACATGAAAACAGATTAATTAGTATTTGTTTTTACTGTGAATATTAAAACAATATTACAATTTTAGGCATTAGAATGTTAAAATGCTTTTTATGGTCTCACTTTCCAGTTTTTTAGGACTGACTTTTCTCATGAATTCTTCTATATTTTCTGTATTTTCAGACTTACCTAGAAAATCTAAAATCCAGAATGAACTTTTTTTTCAGTACTGTTGGTACTGGTCACATGACACAAATAAACAAACAAATAATTCACTAAAAACACAGACTAATTAAAAATTTGCACAGCACAGGAGAAATTATGTTTTTCCCACTGCTTTAATAACTGTATTTCTGAATTTAATTTTGCCAAGAAATATAGGTATTTTTATTTTTTTAATGGACACAGGAAGATACTTTTCAAATATAAAAATTTATAACTTCTTCCAAATTTGTATGAATCAAGGAATGAGAAAGAGTAAAGTCTTTCCTTTTGTATTTCATCATGGAAATGTTGAGATCATGGGTGCAAATAGACATCTAACTTGGGTAGGTTAACTCTGACTACTCAGGAAAGGAAAAGAATGTGCATAAAAGAGCTACATCACCTTAACTTGTGAGTCATTCTCTATGCTGTTTGCCCCCAGCAGGCATCTGTATGTGTACTGCTCTCATCTAGAATGGATTTAATTTGCTTCATAATAGGCATTATGGGGCTGTGTTTCAAACTTGTGACCAAACTAGTGTTTTAACCTTTGCTGAGCAGCACTTGTGCAATATCTCACTCTGCTCCTCTTGGAACTGGGCAAGAAGCTAGTAGGGGACACAGCCAGAACAGCTCACCCCAGCTGTCCAAAGGGGCATTCCATGCCCTATGTTGTCATACTCAGCAATAAAATTGAGGAAGAGTTTTTCTAGACAAGTTGTTTCTCACAGGTTGTGTGGGCATAATACGTGGCCATCGTTCCGCTTGCTGGTAGGAAAAGTGAGTGATCACTTTGAGTTTCAGCTTTGTTTTAGTTTGTTTGTTTGTTTTACTTTGTCTTAGTGGTTTTCTTACTTATTATCTTGCTTTTCTCTCTGCCCATGAGATTTTCTCTTCTGCTCCTCTGACTCTCTCTCCCATCCTGCTGCATGAAAGTGCATAAGTGTCTTTGTGACAGCTTTCCTCTTGGCTGGAGTTGACCCCCCATTGTATGAAAAACAGTAATCCTCCCCTGGGAAGGTCTTAAGGCTAAAGTCTATGCAATAACATCAGCACAGTCTTCATAATATCTCTCAGACTTCATTATATCTCTCTAGACTTTTACAGACAAGGTAATGTTAAGATTTTTTTTTTTTTTCAGGTATCAAAATATCCTTTATTTTCAGTCTGAAAAAATATGGTCACCCAAGCCATCTTTTACTCACCACTGCCCGCAGAAAAGACAAACTCACAGATGAGGTGTAATGAGAAAGCTCAGGAAAAGTCAAACAGAATGCATTCAACCTCAAAGCTGCTATGAGCAGTCATTTGTACTCCGGGAAAAGAAAGCCATGATAAATATATATATGTATTAGATGGGAGCTCAAGGTAAATGGTAATTTGAATGGGAAGTTAAAGAGCTAAATAATAGATTTAGCACTCTTTCAGAGATCCTCATGAGGGCTGGTATCAATGATGCAGAAACTACTGAAAACCTTAAGCTGGAGTGCCAGGTATGAATTAGGTCATTTTAAAATGCTTCTAAAATAGCCTGAGACACTTGCTTTTTGACACCCAAATCCCTTCCTAAGTGCTACTCACTCCACTCAAATTCCAGGATATCCATTTCACCATAAAGATCTAGGTGAATTAATGATTTCTGTCTGGATTTCCATTCTACATGCCTTTTTTTCCATGTCAGATTGAGAAAGAAAAGTGTGATCTGGGAGTGTGTTAGACTCATTACATTCAAAGTACAATGTATTTCACCTCAGAGTGATGCCTAAAATCAGAGAGAGGAAAAAGCCTTCCAAATAAAGTTGATAGAGGTAAAAGGAAAAGTGCAGATTCTTTAGTGGAAGCTTCCAGGTTCCAAGACACACGCCCTGGTCCCCCTTATCATCCCACATTTATAATTATTCATCAACCCATCCACCCTCTGTGTCAACCAACCAGCATTTTACCTGACCTCAGCCCACCTCCAAGAGCCTTCTACAGGTTCTCTGAGCCTTCTATTTTACCTTGTTAATATTGTTTATCTCGGAAGGAATGTTAAACACAGCTTCACAATTCACGAAAAAAGGCCTTCCAAGGAAACTTTATGAGTGAACTACAGTCAAGCTAAAATCCCAGAAACACGAGGAAAAATCTCAAGGCATCTAGAGGAGAAAGGAAAACCAAGGAGCACAATATTATTCTTGAGGGTTACCCTCCAGCCAGACATCATCCTGCCTCTTCCACCCGAGCTTGCAGAATAATTATAAGTCAAAACAGCTTGAAAAGGTATATATGGTCACAACTAACATTTCCATAGTCTGAGAAAGTTTCTGATGCATACCTAATTACATAAGTACTTTATTCTGTATTAACAAGGGAAAAAATACCTTACCTACTTTTGGCAGGTTCTATTTTAAAGAAAAATTGTGAAGAAAAATACTTAAGTATTCTTTACCATTTCAAGTAGGGAGATTTGTAGTCATATACATTGCTACAGGACTAGGAAAAATATGTGTTCATTATAATTTGCATAAGTATGTAGTCACTGCCTGAAGAAAACCTTAAAAGGAACACATAAAGTATTCATATTTTTACTTAAAATAACATTAAATATGCATGCATCTTCATTACGTTGGCTCATTAATATTTTCAATTTATTCATACTGTATTCTCTGTCTTATTTTTAGCTTACATTTTATTATTTAATAATCATACCAAGCCTGAAGTTTCCTTTTTACCAATCTAAAATTCAATGCAGTTGATGAGTAGATGAGTTATAAAATACTTTTAATCAAACATGTCTCTCTCATGTTTTCCAGGCAAAGGGATACATTAAAGTCTATAAATTCTTAACATATTAAAATTGAATGCGTAACTGGGATTAATTCTAGATATGCTTCAACTAAGTATAACAAATTTTACTATTTGTCACACATTCGTCAGCATACTATAGATTTAAATATACATTTCATTTAAATCACCTGGTGAATGATGTGTCTTGTTCACTGGAGTTGTGACATTTTATGCCAGCTAGGTAAAACAATCTAAAAGCAAAGTGTGTCTGTAAGCACCTCTGGCATTTACTGACTTGGTCTATATGAAGTAAGCAAACAGGAAAACTGAAATTTGGGCCTCATCTTAAGGTTTCTTTAAAAAGGGAAAATATCCCATATCTCACAGTAGAGCAACACTAATTAAATCTGTCTTGGGGAAATCTAGTGGACTTTACTTTAATTTTCTTCTTTATATTTTAACCTTAGAAGCATTTTCTCAAGGCTTTGGTTTTTTCAAACTAACAGCTAAACACAGAAGCAGAGTTATATTCAGTTCACTTGTAGAATGATAGTGTACACCTGACTCAAATCAAGATGCATTTAATTTCTGTTGAAAAGACTCAGTTTAAAATATCTAAAAGGGACAAAAATAAGGAAAATATAAATAAAAGTATTTGCAAAGCCTTTGGCCATAATTATATCAGATGGTCCCTCTTAATTGCCTGGTAATTTGGGCTTCTGGTGTGGTTTAGAATGGACAATTTCTTCATTCAAGGCAAATATGTCCTACCCTGTGCTTAAACTTTTCACTGCCATCAAACTTCTATCCAAGATTCTCTAAAAATGAATATGAATTTTTATAGCTGTTCTCTGACTTGTTCTCTGATTTTAATATGGATCTGAATGCTCTTCAGGAGAATTTGGTGCTTTGTAAATTCAGGATCATACAGGATTTTATGTTATAAAACTGGAGTCCTCAGGTACTTTAAGATATGCTCTCCAAGTAAGTAAAACTTTTTAATGGATGTTGTATATAGAAAGTTTTACAAGGGAATTCTGACATATGCTATGCGACTTAAACCAAAGAAGAATGTGTAATGCACATTCAGTGATCAATCCACGATCTAGTCCTGTCTCAGAAACACTGATTGTTTGAACTATCATATAATTGGCATCAGAAATAATCTCATTGAAATTGTTTTGGACCTGATAGTTGAATTTTCTGGGCTTGGGATGTTTACTTGAGAGATATTAGAACATTTTACTGTCTGGGACTAATACAGTGTCAGGTCTGTTCCATTTGTTAAAGATTTTATAATATATATCATTCACAAGGGTAGTAGGATATATTCTTGTAACTGTCTATATTAATGTATTTGGTGTGGTAATATGTATTTTAAATATACTTTAAATGAACACTGGTATTAAAGTATATCTATTATTTCATGCTTTTTAAAATGCATTACTACTACAGGATTAATTAAATTTTCACTGCACAGTAGTTCTCCAAAAGTAAAAGCAGACCTCCCTTTGCTAGATATATGCTAACTCCTATTAATTGTTATGTCATGCCAGCGTTTCTTCCTCCTTTCCTTTTTTTGCCTGCAGCACTGATTTTCATAGGTATGCTCTCCTGGATTTTTTTGGTTTCATTTGATTTATTCTCACTGATTAATTTCTAGCTGTTTCCATATTTCATATGTCATTGGTATTTTTGACAGCTGCCTTTGGAACTTACATTTTTTACACCTTTTCTTACTGATACCTCTCTCCAAGATATTGTTATATTTTGTTTCCCATCCTTTTGCAAAAGTTTAAACTATTTAATCCCAAATTTAGAGACCATTTGAAATACAAATATATTTAAAGTTACCTTTAAATTACCTTTAAAACTCTAATAATCTCAATGGTAATTTTATTTTTTTGAGAATATTCAGTTCAGTTTGCATGTGATCATTTTTACTTAATAGCTTTTATACATCATAAGGAAAGTTTTTCTTATACCTTTAATGTAAATTCTATTGTTCTGGGTTTCATCACATGTGCTCTTAAATTCACACTATATAAATGCAGAGAATGTTGAAATTAATGCTGCAATGAAATTGTTACACTGTGGTGTTTTCCTAAGAAAGATAATTTAAAATTTGATTTAATGTTTTATACCAGCACCTGACTCTCTACAAAAATCGAAATTAAGCCATTGGTATCAAAGAAATTTTCCTGATATTTTTCAAGAATTTAGCTCCAAATTTGTATCCCTCTTTAGACATTGTATTTTAGGGACTGGCATAAAATCTACAACCACTGTTGTAGATTGTTAAGTCCAAAGATACTCTGTTGCTAAAACATAAGAAAACAACATAACCACCAGCAACAAAAACTGGCATTAATTTCAATGTATTACTGTTTATATATGCTCTGGAACAACTGACCTAGCGCTCGAAACCCTGCCAGCTTCTGTAGTTATAGCATCTTAAATATCTGCTACTTTTCCATGTGTTTACCTTTTGCAGGGAACAAAAAGAACACAAATTTTCTTAATCTGCTCTACATTTTGGTCTAATGATGAACATTTTTATGGAGCGAAAGGAGGTAGAAAAATTGAAGGCAGAGAGAAAACTTATGAAACTGTGAACAAAACAATGGGGAAATAAGAGACATAATAGTGGTTTCATAGTCAAAAAATACAACAACCACCTTCCTCAAAAAAACCCAAATCCAAAAACAAAGAAACAAAAAAAACACCCCCTCAGAAAAAAAAAAAAAAAAAAACACAAAAAAAAAAAAAAAAAAAAACAAAACAAAAAAAAACCACCAACAAACAAAACAAAAAACCCAAGCATTAAACCCTCACTTATAGTTCTATAAATTGAGAGGAAAATATAAAGAGTATAAAAGCATTGACTGCTGTCAATAGACTTCTACAAACAGGGTGAACCTTTTAACATTTGAATCTTTCTTCTTTTGCCTTTATGTTTAAAAAAAGGTTGTAATAGTCTAACAAGCTCCCACACACCAACTGAGCCAAATATTTAGGTTGACTTTTCACAAAATCTCCAAACAGGAATGAGTTCTTGTTGTCACTGGAATGTACAGTTTTGCATCCTCCACTTGCATGGATTGCACAAGCTCTGCTGATCATCTTACACATTTTTCTGTTGCTTCAGGCCATAAACTACCAGAAAGCTAGTTTAATAATAATTGTTTTATTTTGGAATTATTTCAAAATAAATGGATCATTTTTTAGTGCAAAGTCAGATAAGCAAAATCATCTTATTGGGAAAGTCAATGGAACAAGAGAGGAAAAAGGTTTTGACATGTTTTGAGCAGTTATGTCAGCTTAGCCATCTCAAAGATGCTTTATTTCCATTGTTTCCCTATTCCATGAAAATAACGGCTTTAAGTAAAGCGAGAATCCATGTATGTCGACCAGTATGAGCTATGATGAGCAATGGTTTTCAATCTGCAATCTCCTGTTATCAGGTCATTGTGTCAGCGGAATGTAGCGCTGCCTTTTACCCGGCTGTCACTTGTGCTGGATCTTCTCTGTGTGAAGACTAGCAGATGGGTTCTACCTACTGCATGAACAATGATAAATATGCTGGTTAGAGTACAATAATTAATTAATTAATTAATTAATTAATTGTGTCTGCTATTCATTAAAGAGGACTACATAAGAATAATCTATTAAAAATATATTGGTAGATTGATACAAGAGTAATAAGTCTATAGAAAACAGGAAAAAGGTAAATTTTATGTAGGTCAAGTCTAAGGTTTTGATTGTGTGTCTCTACTCTGAAATTGTAAAGGGAGAGAAAAATCTCCAAAACACAATGTAATGTAATGCAATGTAAGCAATATTCTCCAACTGCTCATTCTTAGAGTACAAACTGAATCAAGCAGTCAGTGGGAGTTTGGAATGAATATGCATCTTTATATAAAATCTGAGTGAATACGAGTGTACAAATCTGGGTAATATGGGTAATAATAATAATTTGGGTAATATTTGGGTAATTGAATGAAACTTATTGAACTGGGATTCTACTGTTTTTTCTTTAAGACAACAGTAGTCTGTGTCCTTTGCACCAGAATTTCAGTTTAAATTACATTCAAAGCATAGCTCAGATCACAAGGGAACTCAGGAGGCCTCCAGTCCAACCTCCTGCCATTACTTTTGCCATCAGACCTCCAGTTGCTGAGGACTTTGTCCACTGGGTCTTAAAACCCTTCAAGAACAGTGATGACACAGTATTTCTTGACAGATTGCTGAGTTATCCTCAGGGATAAAAATCTTTTCCTTTTATCCAGCCTGAACACCTCCTTTCTCAATTTGTGCTCATCATCTCTTCAGCCTGCCTATGTCCCTCAGTCTTGCCTCTGAGTAGATTGACATACCCCCTGAGCCCCTCAATAACTATCTGTATTATAGATACATGTCATCCTAGTCAGAGAGAAGCTGGATTTATGCTTCTTGTGTGCATAATTTTCAGGTGTTTCACACAGTATATATAAGGACCTTTCAGTAACCTGTAAAATATTCAAATCACCGTGAGTATCAACACTTTTCCCCTGAATGAGACTTTCCCTCACAAATGTGTTAAGATTTAATTTCTTTTTCATTTTTCTTTAGATTCTATCAACAGGGTAAGAATCTGGAAGTTGGAGGGCCTATGAAGTATTAAAAGAAAGTTTTTGACTTTCTGAAATTACCAACTCCCTTCCAACCGCTTTGGGACAACTCGTAAGGTTTGCAAAGCTCTAATTAGAACATGACTTCAAATTTCACCTCAGTTATTGTTTTCCAACACTTCTTTCTCTCTGGTATATTTGCACAAATTATAAAGTTTTAGTTCAACACAAATCTTTTTTTCCCCTTCCTAACTAAGGGAGGGTCATGCTTGCAATTTTTCCTCCATGCTTTAAACTCAAAGGTTAAAATACAATGTTTAAATGGTGAGAGAAAAGTCTCAATGAAGAAATTGAGGTCTTTGACCTCAATCTCTGCTGCTTGGAGTGGGAGGGGAGAAGAATCACTCTGTGTTTCCTAGCTGAACTACAGTAACCTGCACCTGACAATTTAACCTATCAGGTTTTGAGTATTTTTCAGATCAGATCAAAAGTATGAAAGTCTATGTAAATAACACATTGCAGTAAATTGCATCTCATTTAAAACTAATACCAGACAAAAATCACAACTATTTAATTACAAAATTAAGAACATTGACTGTGCAAAATCACATATAATATACATTTTTAATAATTTATTCTCCTACCTTCTAGATGAGTCTCATTGTATTTTCATAATTGTTTTGAGTTCAGCTTGTATGTGGTCATTAGGAGATCAGGCAGGGTAGTCACTGGTACCAGAGAAGTAGACAAGTTTGGAACAAGATGAGAGGAAGAAATGATTGCATGAAAGTCAGGAGTGAAATAAAAGTAAAAATTATTGACTTGAGAACAATTTAAAATACCATTAAAATTGTGGAAAGGGTTTGGCTTTTTTAGTACTATTGTTCAGTTTTTGTTGTCTGAAGCATAGATGGTGAAAGCACTGATGTAAACTCATAACCCTAAGGTCAGTTCTCTTTTCTAATATGCTAAATTATGTAATTCTAAAACAAAATTCCATAATCCATGCCTAGTTTTGGAGCCAAAATAGATAAACTATGAGTCAAAAAAAGGACAAATAGTTATTTATAGCTAGCTTTCCTTCCATATCCACTGAAATACATTGAAAAATATATATTGCCAGTGATGCAATTTGTTTGTCAGGAAACAAAAAATAATATAAGGATGATTATTTCAACAAATAGCTTTAAAGTTTTCTGAATCCTTGATTTAGATATATTTCTTTTATAAGCCTTCCTCGAATGTCTAAAACGAAATTTGACTTCTGAGCTAGACAAACCCATAGTAAATGAATGATGCTGAAATTGTACTGTATGTGAACAAGAAATAAAGGCAAATCTGTAGAAAGGATAATTACCTAGTTTACTCTTTTGTGCAGCTTTTCTTGATAAGGCCAAAGTAAAACACATATTGTGATACAATAAGAAGTTATATTAGATCACTATTAAATTGTGCTTCAAGGCTTTCTATGCCTCCAGGTAAGAATTTCTACATATGTGAAAGGGGATGTCTAGTTTCATTCTAGCATCTCTTCAAAATCATAACTAAAGTTTTCTGTCACAAGTCTATTTGCAGGGAATTCAAGCTTTCCCATTTTTGTTTCTAACAGTTCATTCGTGCTTCCTGCACAGCTCAGAGGTCAATAGGTGGGGACACAATAGATTATGAGACAAGAAAGAGGAGTTGGAACTTGTCAGAGAAGGGAACCTTAAGAACGTTCCGTTGCTAACTAGAAAATCAATACCACAAGCAAAAAGTAATTTTATTTTGTATGCTGTACTGCTATTGGTTGTATAAATTATTATTTTTCATTATGTTTCCAAATTAAAACTTGCTTGAAGTATTAAGATATATTAAGATATAATATTTCTCAATCTTGTGCCTTAAAAAAATGCTTTCATTGTTCTGCTTATCTTCTTTGCTTATATACAAGAGTTACTTTGCACTTTCAATGTCTTTATGGTGTCTTGCAAATAGATCTTTTGGAGCTATCCTTCTAAAAAAAAAAAAAAACAAAACCAAACCAACAAAAAAAAACCAAAAACAAAAAACCCAAACAAACAAAACAAAACCAAAAAACCCAGTGCATTACATTTTTTATGCAGTTTCTATCTTCAAATATAATTAGCACATAATCTGGATGAACACTTAATTTTCTCTAAAATTCTTTTATCATGCAGTCACATATTCTTCAAGGTTATACATGGGACTTGCAAAATTTGGTATCGTGGGTTTTACTTAACAAATCAAAAGAGAGAGGGGTCACTGTTCAAATAAAATCAGACAAATATTAATATGATCAGCATTTGTTGTACTGTACTCTTTTTCAAGGATGGAAGAAGAAAGGATAAAATAAAGAGTAGAATATAGTTGAAGAAGACCAAAACAGACATTTTTGAAACAATGTACATGTTTTGAGAGAGAAGGGAAATGGGGAAAATTAGCTGGAAGAACATGAAACAGAATGAATTAGAGTTATGCAACATATGGGAAATATATATGAGAAGGAGGAAAGGAAACAGGAAAAGCAGAAAGAAAGGGAAGAAAGGAGAAACTTTAAAATAAGACTAGGGTGGTGGAAGAGGTATGTAAAAGGACTATAAAAATATGTCAATAAAGAAATCTTTTACTTTAGACTTTTCATTCATTTCATTCATATCTTATTTTTTCAGTAAAAAAATGTTCCTATAATTATAGAATTCCTGCCTCTTTTTTTTTTTTTTTGAAGCTGACTTTATTTTTTTCATTTCCCAGGACTGACTTATGAGCACTGATGTGGTTCATCTATTTAGTCATATCAGTCACTAAGGATAGTAAATATATCTTAGAAGGTATGACAATATTCCTTTCCATTGACTTAAAGACAAAAAAAGAAAATAATCTATCCTGTATTACAGGCAACAATATAGGATATACAAGTTGTTCTACACAGGAGTAATTCAAGATATGAAATTCAAATTCATAAGTCTGTATCCCTGGGCTTATCCATGGCATGATTTTACTTTAGTCGTTCTATTAGAGTACAAAATAAAGGGTGCAATTTGAAGCTCAGCATTCTAGAGCATTTAGGAGAGATGGATTTTTTTAATTATTTTTTGCTGTTAGTCAAGTCTGTCTTTGCAGAATTTCTTTAAATTTCAAAATTTAAAAAAAATAACCAACCAAACAGAATGTGGATACAAGGGAGAAACCTGACATGTAAAGGGTAGTACTGTCCACACTATTGTATTGTTGCCTGCAGGCAACATAAGAAAATTGAGACAAACACACAGTTTGCAGAGATGAAGGGAAGAACAGCTTTACTAGTGAAGAACCTGTGATCCAAAGAGAAAAAAGAATAACAATCTCTCCATATTTATACCCTTCTTAGTTACTACCCTTATACTATCCAACTGAAGTCCATCTTACTATTACGCCCCTTAAGCATCCAACAGAAATGCCCCTTATTACTTATTCCCTCCCAGGTCCTGCCCTGTGGTAAGCCTGGAAGCCTAGGTCTATGTTTTGTCTTACCACCCTCTTATCTATACAGTAGAATGCAAGCATCTTGTACACAAGCCCTACTGGGCCTTTAGTATTTCAAGCTATCCAGCTACCTAGCTAAAGTGAATCCGCAAAATATTAAGCTTATCCCTTAAGGCATCATTATGATATGTAATTTTATGATTCAATATCTCTTTTTTTAAGTATTGCAAATCTTCGCTTATAAAATAGTATTTAAGTTTTGTCCACATTATCTAATTACTTAAATGCCTATTTATATTTTAATACTTTCTACCTGTCACCAACAAAGATATTTTTAATGGCTTCTTTTCCTGTGCTTTTGCATGATGGATAATAATTTGCATATATTAATGAAGGTAGGACAAATAAAATAGCTAGACAAAAATACTGAGATTATGAATCACATATATTAACAAAAGAATTGATTAACCCAGTCAAAATTTCTCTGTAGACATCTTTTATGTCATGGGGTGCAATATACTGTCTTAGCAACTGGTGAAGACTGACAGGTCTAGAGAGAGTCTCCAGTATTCCCTGTTTTACACAGGAAATTCTCTCAAAGGTTGACAGAGAGAATCACTTGATGCAGCTAGGTGAGTTTATCAGAATGCTTTTCATCCATTCCAGATGGCATAAGTTACCACTCTGATATGCAATTTGTTCTTCACATATTCCTCCTTAACAAAAGAATGTCAACACCCCCCCACCCCCCCCCCCACAC
>VXBA01003154.1:190846-233981 GCA_013399895.1 Serilophus lunatus
CCCAAAGGCACCACAAGATTTCCCCAATGAGCAGAGATCTATGGATTGCACTCATGTACTAATTAAAGATGTTCATTAACAATGACAATCTGGAAACAAGACACATCCAAAGTAAATTTAAATAAATGCCAAGGACTTGATAAATAAATAGAGTTTTTTTAAACTATATGTGCAGGAAATGAAATCTGGGGATTAAAGAAAGGACTTAACTAACTTGAACAGAAGTTTAATTCAGGAGGTGAAGAAATAACTGAAGTTGGCTGAGCATTTTGAAGACCAGGCAAGAAATAAAAACTAGACAATCTCAAGAATTTAGTGAACTACTACTAGATCATGAGGGATTCAATTACAGACGAGATCGAGAAATTCTGGAATAAAAAATACTATGTATCTCTACTTAAAAGAAGCTAAAATACTGTTGAGGGATTCTTATCAGAAAGAGGACACAACGGGACCTCGACCTTCCTGGCGCCCTAACGATAAGAACCCTTAGCAGATCAAAGGGGGAACTTAGAAAGGTGCAGATAAGGATGGAGGAAATGAAACAAGAGCTTGCGATTGTAAGAGGTGTGAGTATGCAAATGTATGGCCAGTCAGCTTGTTAGCTGAGGTGCGTGCCCCACGTGTATGGGAATGAACTTTTTGTCAATACAATGAGCACTCATCATACTTCTATGAAGGCACATGTTTGACTCGGAAAGCTCCTTGCCTCAAAATACTATATGAAGGGTCTCTGAATGAATAACTGTTACAGAAAAGTGTGATTCAATCACCGTCAAAGAAAAAAGCCTTAGAAAGATGCAGCAAAATAAATGGAACTTATTAGCAAAGTGGACACATTTAGAAGCCTCACCAAGAAAAAAGAAATGGAAGACTGAATGATCAAAAGCTATAAATGCAAGTAATGTAAGAAAAAATCTTGAAATATAATATATGAAGATTAATTTCATCAATACAAAGACACCCTAGGGAATAACAGAAGTTTTAGCTTCAAGTTGGGATCTATTCATCTGGAAAAGACCATAAGTAGAAAATATAGCCTTGCTAGCTGAATACATGTGTAAAACACACTAACATGATTCATGCAATATACATTTGGTTTTTGCATGCAAAATATGTTTGTAGGTTGCTGAATTAATTTTCATGGAGATAGAAACTGGTTTACTGTCATTATGTGTTGCGCTATAGGAGACTATCTGGACTATCGCGTATAGTACCGACTATCTAAAACAGATGTTCAAGATAATTGATTTTCCACAACTGTTAAGCAAAGAGTTTTATTGTCATAAGAACAAAGTACACGCATAAAAAAACCCTGAAGAAAATTAGACTGGGAATCAGAAGACTTACAGTTGACTGAATACTGAGACTGGACAAAAGTATTGTATTTTCAACAGGGTTGGCAGTACTCTGATATTTAAAATTTAATCCACAAAAGCAAACATGTATGAGATGATACTTGATCTAAAGAAGAAATGGAACTGACAAATCAAAAGATCCCCTCCAGTCCTATGGTCTTGTTTTCTCAATAGTTTCATATGAGGCTTTCCTCCAACTTTTTGTATTTCTAAAACTTTTATAGCCATTACCTCTGAATCACCTCTTTCCTATATTTCTTGTATCTATTTTATAAGCAAAATTACTATATTATTTAAGGGTATAGTCCCGTACCATAATTCTGTTTTCTAGGGCACGTTCTAAATTACAGTTTACTTTCCTTAAAATCTGCGTCATTATATGAAAATCTTCTCTGTTAATTCCATCTTTCAGTTTCTATTCTGTCTGTCTCTTTTTACAATACATATATATATTCTTAAATTTTGTGCGGAAAATATTAACCTTATTTCATGTAAGCATCTTCATGGAGACTATTGAATGCAGTGAAACACATCCATTTTTGTCTGTTCAAAGTGCTAGCAATGTGTCTGCAATGAAGAACTGCAATATTATACTCCTGACCTGAGTGGTATTATACTTACTGAATGAAATATTCAGAGATTTTATTATTCAAATTGAATTTAGCATTGCAAATTAAACATAGCAGGTAAAAGTTCTCAAACTCATCATTTCTGAATGCAAGTTAACTGTTTTTTCTTACCAGTATCACTCTAAAATACAGAGTTTGTCCACTGAACATTGACTGTTCTCAATGAGAAGTCAGTCATACTCTACTTTTCCTCAATGATTCCTGACACATAACTGTGTTTGTGTCCATTACTCTGAATACATTAAATGTCCCTCTTATATAAAAAAAAATAATATTACTTGTAGAATATTACCTATATGTCCTTGAATATAGTGTGATAACCTTCACTTACTAACCATCTAAGATGTTATTTTTCCCCGTCACAGCATAATATGCTATAAGTTAAAACAATTTTAAAGGCATAAACAAGCTGATAAAAGGAGAGAGATACTCAAGGGAGGGCAGCCCTGGTAGACCTCAAGTTTCACAACACTGATTAAATGAATGATATTGAAATTATCCGGATGCTAATGCAGATGACAAGTAGGCAGAACACATTTCCAAGATTTTCCAGAAAAAAATTAAATGAGATTATGATTAATTTTTAGTTCTCATCTATAAGGATGAAAAGCATATTTTTCAATGTGCATGACTGCTAATCATACATAAGAACTATTTTTTCTATAAATAAAATTGCATTCAGGTTTGTGGCAGAAAACTTACACTTTTCCAGTAGCTATTACTTATTACTTGCATATTTAAGTTAGAAGAAAAACATCAGTGGTTTCTCATTAACTACCACTCATTTAAAATATTTTTTAAAAAATGAAATAAGAGATACACTACCTATAACCTGTTACTTGTTATGATTTGGGATTCCCCAATCTGGAAGCCTTTATACCTTCTTGGAGAGGATGGAGCAAGCCAGTTATATTGAGAAAGGAATATTTTGTTTGCTTGCTCAATCAACTCTGCTTAAACATTAGCAAAAAAAAAAGAACTATTCACTGTGCAATGAATATTTGTTAGGCAGTTCGACTTTTACTGAGCCCTAAGTGGAAATGAACTAGTGAGGAAGAAAATTATCAGATTTTACATATCTAAATTATATCATCAAAGTGCCCCTTTCTGAATAACCCATTTGATTCTAAGTTATAAAAAAAAGAAGAACTTAATGAGCTTGAGTAGCATCTGAAACATGTGAACAATATGGAAAATGTCTTAAAGTTATAACTAGAATTTCACAGTCATTTGATATGTTCTTTCCAAAACAATTACATTGACACTAAGAAACTTTTTTTTTCTTTTTATTTAATAGACTAAAAGTTAATAATAAAAGTTAGCTACCATTCAGGGGTTACAGTCTAATGTAGTATTAAGATTTCAGCAAGCCAGTGTATCTCCCTCTGAATATATGAGGAACTGGAAACTTTTATATGTCCAAATGCATAATTTCTTCCCAGTGCCATAAATTGCTTTATGATTTATTTTTTTTTTTACAAAATTAAGACTCCTAACTCTTTTAACACAAATGTTTCCTTTTCTTTTTTTTTTTCCCCCATTATTAACATGCCTTTCCAAAATGACAGAACAATACAGTAAATTGTATCGGTAAATCAGAACAAAACAAATGACAGCACCATGGCAAGTGAAAAATCTTCTAGAAATAGAGAAAAACAGATGTGTTCCTTATTTGCAGTGAGGGTACTTTTCCCCGACTTCTTTTCATATAAATTTGAAATTAATAAATACTATAGAATACAGTTCAAATGTATTCTAGATTTTTATCAGGAAAACAATTGTCAATCCCTCCCCAGTATGTATTTTTATTTTGTAAAAATAACTAAATATTTGTGCTTTCCATTTTGAGTTAAATTGCATTTTTCAGTACATGCTCTTCCAGCTTGAAAATCTCTTCCAGTTAATATGACACAGGATCATATTAACCACATTTCTATCAGGTTTTGAATGGAAGATGGTGTGAAAACTTAAACGATGTCAGAGAAAGTAGTTCATTATACAATGTGTGTACAATATCCAAGGTTACAATTTTATTTTTAACAGGAGACTTATCTGTATAAACTCGATGACATGAGACAAGAACCACTTCCATGAAATAACTAAACAATTCTCAAAATAGATATGTGAATAAATCTCTGAATCATGCAAGAGGAAGTAAAAGATCATGGAGACATCACGGCACAATCAACAGTAACACGTGGGAATTAACATTGTAATCCATTTACTACAAATACTGGCTCAAGATAATATTACTTTCCAGATGGAGGTTACCCGTGTAAAGCTATGGTGGGGTAATTATAAAAGTTCCTGTCTATTAAACAATAAGGCTGTCTTGACAGCGTTTTGAAACATATGTTGCATCTTAAAATTGCTAATAGAGTTGAAGAATATTTGAGAATTTTAGTGACTATTCTACTGTCAAACATTAATTCAGTACTTTAAAGTTTAAGGAAAAACATTTTTTTTCATATTGCAACGGAGTAAAAATATCTATACTACTAGATACAGGGTTCAACACAAAACTTTGAAGTGGAGAAAAACAGTAGTCTCCAACTAAAACTTCCTGAAACTTTTCTTATGTATTGTAAAGAATATGCTTAATGTTTCATGGAATTTTTTCCCCAAATCCAAATGACTATGAATAATAATACTAATGATGCAACTGGTTAAAACATTTCAGGTTCATCATTATTCCACTGAAATTATTTAGGTTTTCAAACCTATGTTTTCCATATGAATTTTGTTTTAATAATTTCAAAGTTTATTTTAAAAATAGTCATTAATAAAAATTGGAATAAATTTTAAAAATCAACAATGTTATAACCAATAAAAAATTAGAATTGTTAAATTTGAATTTAAATTGTTTTAATTTAAATTATTATTTTTATTATGCATGTACAGAGTAATACAAAATAATTCATAAAATAATTAATCTATAAGAAACAGTACAATCCCTGTTACATCACAAGCCACAAATAATTTTTACACCTTGCTGAAGCCTCAAAAGCATTAGCTTTGGAGACAGAACTCACAGAAACAAATATCAAGCACAAAATTTTTCAGGAATGCATTTGAGGCACTTTTTCCAAATGTTTGGAGTTATTATCAAATACTATTTCAGTTCTTTTAAGATAAATAATATAGATGGAAGAAAACATTTTCAACAGTACTTATTTATTCCGTTCACTCTTTCTGTTCCCAAATCAAGCTCAGTTTTGGCTAATGCAGAAATGAAAGGTCTCAGATTATTTTAATGTAATTTATTTTAGATCCTTGATGTTCCACTTTATCTTATGAAACTACTATATTTCTGGATAAATGAAAAAAATATAGAGGGAAGAAATAATTTTCGAGGAAAAAGATTCATAAATACTGTCTTAAATGCAAACAACTGAGGTTCTGAAACAGTCTTAAGAAATTCCTTGCATACAATGGAACCGTTTTCCTGCTATTGTAAAAATGTATTAGTTTTTAAAATTTGATATGGTAGTTTGCAGGTTTTCTCCTCAAAGAACAAGTTTAATACTCCACCTTGATGGTGTTTTAACATTCCTTAAACAGAAAATCTCATCTATAAAATCCTTTCTTTCTTACTTCTAATAGAAAATGAATGTTGGTTGTCTTTTTATATGTACCCCGGGTGTTGAAAGACATGGATGTACAGTTCATAACACGCAGGTAACACTCTTAATGTATTTAAATACATTTAAAAAATGGCTTTATACCAACTAACTTCATTTCATGACTGGAGATGGCTTCATTACTTACAAATGTGGTGGGTATTAAATATTTCCTGGAGATAAAAATTTGTTTGAATATTTTTGCATGGTTTTGAAATCTGAGCAATTTCATTACACCCTTTTTAATGGTGACACAACCAAAGTCATTTAGAAGACATTGAAGAGGTTGTTGTGTCTGGGCAGAACTATTAAGCTGGAGTAAGATGGAACAGACTTTCCATTATGCAGATTTAGCCTGTCATGTGAAGAAATGTCACAGCCAACCCACCCTTAGAGAGCTAGTGCTCTGTGCACACATATATAAAGTATCAACCAATTTGATTTGTATCATTGCAGCTGTGAAATGCAGCCCTCTGATGCATGGCCAACTCTGTAAATGTTGGGAAGCAGGATGTCTTAGGTTCATAGCAGAATAACAGACTTCAGGATCAGTGCCATTAAAAAAACTGAGGGGTTATTTTGATGTCAAAATATTTAGCTTAACTTAATCTACCTTGACCTTACACAGGTTTTAAAAATTTCTCATTCTCCCTCTAATTAACAATGTGACTCATGATATGCAATTACCGTTTTTCTTTAACATCCCACAAGGAAAGCCTTGTAGCAATCACTAAATTTACATAACTGTCTGTTTTGATTTTGTAATCTCATTACACGAGACATTCTTTCTTTATGTTCTCTTATCTTCCATATTTCTTTGTGAAAGCACAGTGCTACACTGTGCATAGAAAGATAATAGATAAGCTATAATTACATTTCAGAATTTAATTTTTGGCAACGAATGTTTCTTGGAGATTTATGTTGTTATGCTTTTACATATACCTGGATGAAATTCCTGGAAAACACTTGTGACTGAAGCTGATTAAGAACATAATTTTCCGAATATTGGAATTAAAAGGAAAAAATAAAAACTGGAAATTAGCACATTTCTTTTTATGGCATTCTTAAATACAAAATCAGCATGCAATATGTAGCAATTGTCACAATTTTGCCCTATATTCTGAGCAGGAGACATAACAAACAGCAAACATAGCAAGTAGATAATAGAAATGGTGTCTGCATTTTATTGAAGGTTGTGAAGACAGTATGCTGCAGGGCCAAAAAAAATTTCATGATTATTACATTAAAAATAAAGTAATTTGGTCACTTGAAAAAGTGAATAATGTCAGCTACTAAATTTTATCCCATTTATTCAGGCTAGGAGTCAATTGCTATAACTATGATAATTGGCTATGATAATTGACATATATTAGAAAATGTTGACTTTATGAATAGTAACTATTAAAAAAACAAGCCAAAATCCTTATTCTATACTTCCCTCACTTTGTGTAATAATGTTATTGGTAGGAAGTGAGCATAAAGCAAATTGCTATTGAAACAATAAGATAATGTTGTATGTTCAGTTTTAAAAAATTTGCTATAGTGCAATACAAATGTGACTAGATAAAATATGAAGATGTGTAGGCAGCTCTGTGTGATCCCTTAAAACAGGAATCAGTCAACTTGGCGACGTTATCGGGACCCTACGAAACACATCCATCCACAAGATATACAAACCTTGTGTGCATGGTGCTGATGATCAGAGGATCCAGGAAAGAAGGACTATGTACAACATTATACAGGGAGAAAAATAATGGAGCCTCTTCTTTATTGCAAATTCATCTGGTTTTATAGTCCAAAGATTGTTTTGCTTAATACAGCCAATAGAAAAAAGGAAAGGTGGCCATATGTTATGCTGTGGTCACTAAGCCAGCGTCTCAGAGCCACAGCAGGTCACAAGATGATGTTTACATACCCAAGACATTATGTCATAGTCCAGCCATGCTGTATTAATAATTTAATAATGCCACAAAGATGAACCAAAACCAAACAGGAAAATTCTAATTCTTCATATAGTCACTGTGACCAACCTTCCCATTCTGTATGAATTCCATTCTAAAGCCTTCCCTCTACAAAAAGTCATAGTACCTTAAAAGAAGGGAGCTTTAGAAATAGCTAAGAAATAAATCCATCTGTGCTGCAGCAACATGGAGAAGGATCCTGCATTGGACATACAGCAGGAACCTATATGACCTCAGCCATACCAGTTTCAGCAACTTTTGGTAGCTGACTTCATACCATAGATTTGAATTGTCCAAGTCACAAATTTTGATTCAGATGTTATTCCAGAAGCAGAGATTGGGGTTGTCGTTCCTTCTTCATTTTTTCACAATCTTTCCCACCAGTAAGCGACACAGTTACTCACATCAAGCTGTATATTCCGTTTATTTTGTATCTCTGTACCACTACTGCTATTAATTTTTGTTATTTCACTCCACTTACTCAGCTGGATGTTACAAGCACAAAGCCAAATGAAAGGAAAAAATCTTCTGGTACAGTATTCTGTACAGTTAGTTGATTCAAATGGAGAGCACAGGCAAATAGTAATACCTATTACAGTATGAAACATGGTACAAATAAATACAATTATTACATATCTCATGTTCCTGAGAGTCCAGAATGTACATAGTAAAATAGTAGAAAAATCCATGTGAAAAACATCTTCCAGAAGTCACCTACTCTACTCTTTGCTTAAAGCAAATATAATCAAACCACATTTCTCAGACTGCTGTCCAGCTGAACTCCAAACATCACCGAAGTCGGAGACAAAAACTGCATAGGCTCCTGTTCCAAGGGTAAAATAAACAAGCAAACAAACAAATAAATAAATAAATATCTCCTAATATATACTTGGAATTTCCCATATTTCAGTTTCTGTCCATGGCCTTTTGTCCTGTCACATTGCACTTTGAAAAGAGCCTGCCTGCGTCCATGGATGAAGTAGTTGTTGCCCATAATAACATCTCTGAAAGCTATCTCTTCTCCTGGCTAAACAGGCATTTATCTCAGAATTTCCTTATATGATAAGTGCTTCCGCTCCCTGGTGAATTTCATGGACTTCTACAGGGCCCATTCAAGTGTCTTTTCCCTGGTGGAGAGCCCACAACTGGAGATAGTTCTTCAGATAACAGTCCCAGATGAAATATTATGCACATTTATTTAATTAAATAATTCAAATTAATGGAACTAAAAATAATCTTGAAAGACCTTCAGTTTGGATTTGAAAAGTGTAATGTTTCCAGCACTGTAGATGTCAAAGCAATTTCACTGTCTGATTCAGCTTCAATTTTGGCACAATCAGCAAACTGGCATCTTGAGCACTTAGAGCTCAACCAGAATATGAAGAAAGAACAGAGTGTTAAGCAAAGAGATTTCAAGGGTGAAGAAGGTCTGGTGAGGCAAGAAACATTTAAAACTGATACTGAACCCGCATGGATAACAATAGAGTGAGCTGAAAAAGCTAGAAAATGTGCTGAGCCATCTCAATTTTCTTGTTGAGGTGTGTGGAAAATAATTTGTCCTTAGTGGTACGAGAAGACCAATAAGAAACTTAGAGTGAAAGGTGTTCCTGATTTATCAAAATTACATGTTTGGTTTAGAGACATGAAAAAATGTATATAGAACTATTACATGGCTAAATGCATAGACATAAAAATTATCAGAGGGTTGAAGCACTCCTCCTTATGAAGTAGGCCAAGAGCTGGAATAGTGCAGTCTAGAGAAAAGAAGGCTCTGAGGAGACCTTACTACAGCCTTTCAATATATAAAGGGAAATTATAAGAAAGATGCAGAAAGACATTTTAACAGGGCCTGTAATTACAGGACAAGAGCCAAGGGTTTTAAACTAAAAGAGGGTAAATTTAGATTGGAAATACAGAAGAAATCTTTATAATAAAGAGTGATGAGACAATGAAACAGGTCATCCAGAGAAGTTTTGCATGCCCCCTGTTTGGAAGCAGTCAACGTCAGCGTGGATGGAGCTCTGAGCAACCTGGTCTAGTAGAAGAGGTCCCTGCTTATGGCTTGAGGTTGAAAAGTCAATGCTATTTTTTCAATCCAAACCATTCTATGATACTGTGAAATGTTAATATATTGTCTGAATTTAAGTCATGGCAGATATAGCAGAGAACAAAACAGGCAAGTATAGCAATTAGTTCTAAAATTTTATTATATGTTATTGTTCACTGTCATATAAAAATGAGGGTGTCTCAACTCTTTGTCCTTGTCATCAACAGGTTCCTAATCCTTTATATAGTTAATTCACTACTAATTAAAAACTCTTCGCTATAGTGCCAACTTCAATGGAACAATTTGATTTTCATTTTTATTTAGCTAATCCATCTAGCACTATTGGACATAAAAAAGATAATAGGACAATAATGAGTTTATTTATGAGTATATTTAAAAAGAAAAAGAAATCAGCTTTTTTTTTTTTTTTTTTTTCCTGAATAGCAATGAAAGTCTGGAGCACTCAGTTAAACCAGAGAGCTAAAGCTAGAAGACAGCCAAAAAGAAATGGAAGACTTACAACAGATTCCCTGGGATATCTCAATACATGCTGGACATTGCCCAGAAAAGCAAGCAAAACCACAAAATTTCATTGTATGACAAGATTTAAACTATTCTGAATCATTGAATCTGAGAAAAATCACCTCCACTGACAACCTCCTAAAATGGGTTTGGGAATCCTGTTGTTGGATAGCTAGAAATGATAGGGCATGAAAATAAGCTTGTTTTATTGAGGATTTCATAAGGCCACTTCAGTTCTTCCAAATGATTATTTTCTTCAGTAGGATTGCCCAAAAGTAAGGTAGTATACACAAGTCAGACGATTAAAAATGCTTTATAATCATAACTATATAAGCAAAGTAAAATAAAGCACATCTTCAAAAATCATACTGAATTTAAAAGAAATAAAAAATTTAAATTAGTCACTTGTTTAAGTTTCTTTCCATAATATTGTTAGTGTGAAATATCATAACTAAACTTTTTGTTACCTATCAAATGTATCAGTGAAATTATATTTTGAAATAATATTATCAAGACAGGGCAAGTTTTTTTGATGCATCATTTTTCTTAACACGTATAAGAAAAATGACAATGAAGTTAAATAATTGTGAACTCTGGGAGCAAAGGGAAGAATAAACTGTGGATGCTAAACAAAAGGAAAAGTTGTAGTACAGTTTTTGTAAAGATTAGATCCGTAGAGCTAGATATTATGGAAGGTCTTGGATTTGGGATGAAATGAGATTGTTCAGTAAAAAACTGTAGCAGCAAAAGGAGAATGTTTATTCACAAAAGAAACACAACACAAGCCCAGCAAATTCTGTTGTGCATCTACAGATGTACAGATGTAGGTACCCTTCGAGAAGAAAGATCTCATCCCTCCTCTGTTGCTGACTTCATTCTATCTTCAGGGTAAAATTATCAAGATTTCCTAAAATTAAAAGAGACGTTATTTGTGGTACACAGGAAAATCCGTATCAGGAGAGTGGGTGCAACTGTATGGTTTGTCTCTTTTTAGTGTTAAATTTTAAGCTAGTGTAGTGGTTAATATGCAGGTAGCTCCAGATATTTTTATCTTGTTCAGTGATTACTAAGTGGTTTAAAAAAAGGAAAATGGCCCATAGAGAAAGGCTCTGTAGAAATCAATCATGAAAACATAAAAAGTTTTTGCCTGACTCATAAAGGTCATTTAGATTCAAGTGCTTTAAATAAATGGATTAGCATAAATGGATTAGCTATCCAAGTTTTGCACACTACTTTGAAGATATGTAGGCTTCATACTTGTTCCTAAATGGCCTGCATAAGTCATGCAGAAAATATTGTTCTCTGAGTCAGTTAACTAATGAGATATGATTCCATTCTTGAGTACTAAATAATTTTGACTTAGGTATTATGTGAATTTTGTGTCCATATGTGCATACACGTAGGTGTTTGTTTGTATGTTATGATTATATATTTGTATAAACCTTGTAATTAATTTATTCTTAGCGTCTTTAGTTATTATCTTCATCTGCTAATGCATTCTAACAGATAACACTACATAAATATTTAAATTAATAAACAAACTTTTAGTAATTCTAAGTCATTTTTATGATGCTTTCAATTAGCACGAATCAACTGGTTATTTGGAAATGCCCAATTTCTTACACATGATGGAACTGTTGTATTGATTCAAAGACAGTGTACTTATGCAGTTATATAATGAAAAAGGATGAGACACTTCAGTATGATTATAGATATACTCTGAGAATTCTCAGTACCCCAATGTCTTCCACTGAAAAGGAGTAGTTTCCTAGTTCCTAAGACTGAAATCAAATGAGAAGTATTTGCTATCTCATGTTTTGTGAATTTCCTTAGAAGATGTTCTCGTAAACATTTTTCAGCATATTTGATCCTCCTCTGCAGCAAAGCTTTCTAATACTGTGAGCCCACATTTAGTAGACAATCTTTAACTAATACATTCTCTGTGTATCCAATTTTCATTTCATGCTGTGTATGCCATTGACTTTGACCTTGTAACTAATGATAATAAATGGCACAGTCCTCTTTGAATGCATCATATTTGAAGACATAGTCTCTAAAAGCATCTCTCAGAACATTACCAGTACATTTTAGGACATTATGCCTCTATTACCCATAACAGAGAGGGGAGTGAAATCAGAACCAGGGGAACAGTTTAACCATTGTCTTATGCCAAGACAAACCAAAGTTATAATGGCAAACTAACACCTCACATGTCCATAGAGCTTCAGGGTTCATGCTGAAGGAACAAGGCATCCAGGAGACAATAATATGGCACTCTGCAAGAATGCAAATACTGTTACATCAGTGACAATGACTGAAGATTTATAAGTTATACCTTCATTCTGGTGCCTGAATTGAATCCACTCCTGCATAATACCCCTGTAGATTTTTTTTAATCATGTATTATTAGTGTGCCTCATTCTGTTTATATGCTATAGCAATAAATCATCAGTGTTCTTCTGCTCTGATGAGCAGTTGCTTCAGTACACCATTGAATCTGTCATGTAAATGATATATTAATAAGGCATACTGATGGTGTGTTCTGCAAAAGATGGCACTTCCTGGAAAACAAAAGGTTCATGAACACATTCAATAAGATTAAAACTCAGTCAGCATATAGCATGCTAGGAATTGCTTTCCCAGACAAACTACAGAAACTTATTTTTCCAAACTATTTGTAGTGGGTTTTGTTTTGTTTGTTTTTTCCTCAAAGCCTAATTTGCAGGGAAAAAGTAAGAGAAATCACTTTTGAAAAGTACTATTTCAGTTAGATAAGACAACCAGCTGCTTGCCTTTTATCAAGCATGAGGTTTTAATTTCACTCTACAGAGAAAATAGCACAAGAGAAAGCACAGAAACACATGAATTAGTTCTATGATATGGTTAAATAAAATGAGAAAAAAGCTGCTTTGATTGATAGATAGATAGATAGATAGATAGATAGATAGATAGATAGATAGATAGATAGATAGATAGATAGATATGAATTTTGCAAACATATTTAACTTCTGCATGAGTAACAAACACAAGAGCAAACCTGTTACTGTGATCCTAAAACTATGTCCATAGTATAATTAACACTATAAGAATTCTTATAAAAAGCAATCACATCTTCATCCCTACCCCTCATTTTAACCTAGATGGAATAGAATAAAATAGAAGAAATGTGTCCAAAAAGATTTTACCCACTTCTGGATTACATATAATACAAGTTTGAAAAATCGTGCTAAGATTTCTTCAGAGCTCAATTTTACAGCTAATAGTACAACTGTGCAGTTGCAAATACAATAAATTTTTTTCCAACTGCCAGCATTTGGAATTAATTTAGTAACCCCCATGTAAAAATAATTGTCATTATTTTCTCTAGTGAATATTGCCTGCTAGTGATAGCTGTATGTTTGTTCTGGTACTTACCTTCCTTCTTTCTTGTATAGTTTATTGTGTTTATTGATTCATTTTTCTGCCAATTGGATCATTTACAGAATAGACAGAAGAAAAAAGATTTAACATGAAAAAAAATAAGTGCCCAGAGGTTGTTTATAGCTTCAAGTGACTTTTTTTCAATGCAGCATCAAAACTAAATAGAGAGAAAACTAAAAAGATAATAAACACCAAAGTCTTGAAGAAATATTTGCAAAATGTTTTGGTTATTGAAATCACTCTCTTTTCTGCTGTTGGAGTGTACTTACCTAACAATATTAAAAACTCTCTGTCTGAAGGCTGAACACAATTTTTTTGGAAATAAGTAATCTTGACTATTTTTACGTTCCTGTGAAAGAAATCAATATCAAATTACAACAAAGAAAAGCCTGAAGGAAAAATTGGTGTTGCTTGTCCATAGGCTAGACAACTCACCGATGAACTTTTATAAACATAAAATACCTTTGCAATGTGTGATTCCATAGAAAACTCATTAATTCATAATACTGATCTTCAGCTACTCCTTCTGAAGACCTTTCTTACATTTTATCTTTTTTTGCTGACAAGTAAAATTTAAAATATTTTGTTGATATTATAGCACAATATAAAGAAACTAGAATATGCATGATAGTTTCTTCACAATGTAACTGTTTACAATTTCCTTCAAATCTAATACAGCAAATCAAAAGGAATATGAATTAACAGAAGAATCAGAATACCAGCACTGAGAATAGTTTAAAACCTTAAATACAGAGAGAAACTGAAAACAGCTTTATAGAGAAATAGTTTTATACAAATTAAAATGTAAATCTCTTACTTAAAGGATGTAAAAGAATGCTGTGATAATTTTAAATGTTCTCTCAATTTTTTAACCTAGTTTTTAATCCAGGCAATAATTTTCTGGTAATAACTTCAATTTTGACAAATCATCCATGGCCAGAAACATTTCAGTGAAAAATTTCCAATCAATCAATCAATCAATCAATCATTTCTTAAGCTCATTTCCAAATGCTAGGATCTAATTTCCCCATAATACAGTCTCCATTAAAAATGTGACTGGTTTCTCTCTTTAGATAAAGAACAATTTTTATATTTTTTAGAACAAAGTTTCAAAATTAGATGAAAAATGTCTGAAAGAAGATCCTTTGCTCATTTTTCATAGCTTTCAGATCCTATCTAAGATTTGGATTGCGCTCGTGACAAGATCCCTATGAAGTTTCTCGGTAAAGAAATGTTGCTGTCCATATTTGCATCTTAACATCATTTCTGGATGGATGCCTACTAATTCTTTTTGCTTTCTCAAGGTTTATGTAGTAGTTCTGATAGCACTCTGGTTTCCTCATTGCTGATACAAAAATTCCCAAAACTCCCTCTTCAGAAAGACCTGATATCTTTATCCCATCTCTCCTTGCTGCACAAGAAAGTAGGAAAAGCAAGTAAAAAGTACAAGTTGTAAACACTGTCTTAGTGCTGTAATCATCAGCTGACAGCAGATCTGTTTCAAAAACTGAAATCGGTGTGGATATTCCTATTTTCGTTTCAGCTTTCACAGTGTACATTGATCCCATCAAGACACAGAACTGCAGAACCCATCTGCATTTCTAGAGTAACTGGGGGATGCCAGGAACTATCTGTATTAGAGGCCGAAGTGAGTTTAACAGGGGACAAATGGGAAAAGCATCACATTGTGACTGGCTCAGAAGCCCATTGTGTCCTTGGCGTTGACTGCCTCAGGAGAGGGTGCTCCAAGGATCCAATGGGGTATTTATGGGCTTTTGGTGTAGCTACTGTGAATACGGAGAAGATGAAGCAATTATGTACCCTGCTTGGCTTCTCAAAGGATCCCTTCATTGTGGGTTTGCTGCAAGCTGAAGACCAGCAAGTGCCAATTGCTACCCGAACAGTTCACTGACAGCAATATCGCATCAACCAAGACTCCCTGATTCCCATCCGTGAGCTAATTCATCGACTGGAAAGCCAATGAGCAGGACCCACTCACGCTTTAATAGCACCATATGCCCAGAACAAAAGTCTAATGGAGAGTGGAGGCTGACAGAGGACTATCTTGGCCTGAGTAAAGTCACTCTGCCTCTGAATGCTACTGTGCCAGACATGTCAGACTCCAACATGAGCTGCAGTCAAAAGCAGCCAAATGGTGCTACAACTGATATCGCTAATGCATTCTTCTCAATCCCTCTGGCAATTGAGTGCAGGCCACAGTTTGCTTTCACTTGGAGGGGTGTCCAATATATCTGGAATCAGCTACTCCAGGGGTGGAAACACGGCTCAACCATCTGCCATGGGCTGATCCAGATCACACTGGAACAGGGGAAAGCTCCATAATACCTCCTATATATTGATGATATCATTGTGTGTGGCAAGATGGCAGAAGTTTTTGAGAAAGGGAAAAAAATAATCCAAATCCTCCTGGAATCTGGTTTTGCCACAAAAAAAAAAGTAAATTAAAGGAACCTGTACAGGAGATCCAGTTCTTGGAAATAAAATGGCAGGATGGATGCTGTCATGTACCCATGGATGTAGTGAACAAAATAGCATGTCTCCATCTGTTAATAAGAAGGAAAAACAAGCTTTCCAAGGCCTTATGGGATTCTGGAGGATGTACATTCCAGGCCATAGTCAGCTTGTGACCTGGAAGAAGAATCATTTTGATTGTGGCCTCGAGCAACAACAGGCCTTTGAGCAGGTCAAACAGGAAACAGCTCATGCAGTAGCTCTTGAGCCTGCTCAGACAGGACTAGCTGTGCAAAATATCCCCTATACTGCATCTGGGAAGCATGGTCTCAACTGCAGCCTCTGGCAGAGAACATCAGAACATCATGTGGTCGACCATTAGAGTTTTGGAGCTGGGGTTATTGAGGATTGGAAGCCCACTACACTCCAACAGAAAAGGAGATACAGTCAGCCTATGAGGGGGTTCAAGCCACCTCAGAAGTCACTGGGATGGAAGCATGTCTCCTCTTGGCCTGTGTTGCACTGGATGTTCAAAAGGAACATCCCCTCAACATATCACGCAATCAGTGCTACATGGAGTAAGATGGTAGCTCTGGTTAGATGAAAGTAAAACATATCCAGAAGGAGAAACATTTCTCCTTTGAAGAGGGAATAAACAGACTTTCTCTGCTCATTGTAATTTTGGAGTTTCTTACATACACTAACATTTTCAGATTTGTGGATGAATCTAATAGTGACAATACTGAAGAAGCCAGAAAAGACTCCAGAAAGCAAATCCTCAGGCAATCAGACTAACCTAGTTGCTCAGAAAGATCTTTTCTTTGCATGAAATTTTTCAAAATTATGAAAATATTTTGTTATATTCATGAAAATAAACAATACTCTATGTGTAATCACTATAATGTTATTTCAAGAATTTTTTTCATGTTCTGCAAACAGCAAAAGTAAATATATATATATGGACGAACAGTTTTCCTCAGTAATTGACAAAACAGGGTCACAATAAATGTTAAAATTATATTCTTGAAGAATAACACAAATCAGCTTCCAATGAGGAAGATTTATATTTATTGAATGAACCCCTTACAATAGTAAGTGAAACTAATCTTTTAATTATCTTAGAACATATATGTTGTGCATTCATAAGAATATTTTAGGTGTTGCTCAAATATAAAGTGGTTTTCAATCTGAGTGCACAAAACAAGAGAAAGGGCTGCTGGAGACTGCTGATTCTCTGGCAATCAATTTGTCTATTTATTAAAATATTTGTATTAATATTTTGAATACTTTTCTCAGAGAGAATATGAGAGGAATGGATGGCAGAAAAAGCATGTATAAATGCATTTTATAAATGTAAAGGTATTTATTATAAAGTTACATTACTCTTTCCTATACAATTATTCTAATTTGAGCTTAACTAAAACAAGAATTAGAACGCGAAGATTCACACAAATGTTCCACTCTGTCTTCATCACTCCCTCTGTCTGTGGCTCTCCCGCTCCCCAGTCTATTTCTCATAATTGGAATGAAAGTGTTTGGCAATATTATGCTAACTAGTAGGCAATGAGCCACTATGACATGTCTCCATAACATAATCTGTAGATTATATTTTTTAGTTAAACTTTCTATGAATATTACCTGCAGTACAAACACATGTTTATTTTAATCATACAATAAAATATTAATTAACCCCCTTCCAACAAATCTCTTTTAGCCTGATGGTATCCTCAATGGAAAAGACATTTCCTTTGATTGATCGTTACTGCAAGGATGGAATTCAGGTTTCATTCTCTCTGTCTATGCTGATCTCCTTCCTTTTATATTCAGGTGAAGTTCAAACTATTAGCATGATGCTGACAGAGATGCTGACATGAGGTGTTTGAAACAAAAGTTTTTGAATTATTAACGAAACTCCAAGGACAAAATCAGATGATTCAATGGAAGTTGGGATCTTAAAAAGACCAATAATGGGTACTAAATTTTAATGAAGTTCCTAAGTAAGACTGAAATGCACCATTTCATTTGCCGTTAACCTTTTTGATATGCTGCTCTTTGGACTTTAACATCTTTTATACAGGGTGCCTCTTAATGACAAGGACAGGTGACTGTTCCATTTAAGTGCACATCCTTAACTGGAAGATGGCAGAGGAGTTAAAATCAGTGCTAAATATGAGGGGATGTAGTAGCATTTATTCTGTCACCAAAGTCAGAAAGGGGGAGGAGATGTGCAGAAATAGCACTGGGAATCCTGAAAAAGGGAAAAAAAAAATCACTCTGAAACAGAACAAATATAACTTGAGAGATAATAGAACAGTCTGAATGTCTTCTCCAAAGAGGTGCTGAGGAGGATCATACTTAGAGCTCCACATGTGCAAATATACCTGGTCCTGATGAGGAAGAGCCTACACTATCTAATGTAATCACTTGAAGCGTCAAGACTGCTTGATGGTCTCATGCTGTAATACAGGACATGACATAGAATTGGTGGACTACTCTCCTAGTGGTTCAATTTTTAAAGCCAAACAATAGGTATTCTTATCTAATTTTATAAGTGGA
Organism: Serilophus lunatus; assembly: GCA_013399895.1. NCBI lineage: Eukaryota > Metazoa > Chordata > Aves > Passeriformes > Eurylaimidae > Serilophus > Serilophus lunatus. The sequence goes on from VXBA01003154.1 coordinate 209,432, forward strand.
ATTCAATAATTTGCATAAAAGAGACTTCACTGACAGAAGTTTTTCTGAAAAAAAACACCTGAAGTTTCATCAGCTTTCAAAGAGCTATTTTATGGTCTTCTGATTTTTACTGGGAAGTTTGTGGAGTCTAATTTGGGGAAAATTTGGGATGATTCTTTTCTTGATGGAAAAGGCAAGAAAAAATTATGACAGACTAGTAAGAAATTTCTTACCATATACTAACTTTTATCTTTCGAAAATGTACCTATTACAGGATACTAGCTTCTGTTCCTTCAAACTGTAAGCATATTATTATGGGTTTGAAATGGGGCTTTCGGGGGGAAAGGGAAATGTTTGGATTGATTACTTATTCATAAAACCACATTTTTTTAGAATCATGAAGGAAAAGTAGAGATTGTAGTGTTGGCATCTTCAGAGCTTCTCCCCTGCCTTCGCTCTCCATGTCCCAGGTGGGGGCCGGGGAGTGGCAGCAGAGCAACACAGAGAATGTAACCGGCGCTCCCTCAGTGCGCCTGCGGCACCGAGCAAAGTGGGCAACGTGTTCTGCCACGGTGTGACATGACCATACCGTGCCGTGACATACTGTCGCCACTTGTGCTGGTGGCGAAGCCCTCTTTGAGGCAGCCACACAGGGAGAGCACCGAGGGGCAAAGAGGCGGCATCTTGCGGGTGGGCAGTGGAGTCCTGTCCTGCCTAGTACCTTCCAGAGCGTGCAGAGCCACACAGCGCCTCTCTGCTGGTGGTAGCAGTGGCTCCCAGCTCACTGCGGTGGCCAGAACGTGGCAGCAGCAGGCAGAGATGCACTGTGGTGCTGGCTCTGGTGGTGCAGGGACCTTGCGTGCCCACGGTGGACAGTGCAGGCTTCTGCCTCCCCACCAGCCCTGTGTGGCAGGCTGCGATCAGTGCTGATGCTCCCCAGCTTTCTGGGGATGGCAGCGGTGCTTTCCCACTGGTCGCCGCACTGTGCGGACTGCACTCACTGCCCTTCCTGGTCTGCGGGCGGCTCTTGCAGTCCCACTGGTCCTGGGGTCCCTCCCATGTGGTCCCTGGGGCAGCAGCAGGTGCCCTGTGCTGGTGCTGTGCTGGCTGTGACCGCACAGTGACAGTGGCCACTCTGGTTAGCCATGAGTGGTGCCAAACCCCCCAGGATCCCTCCTGGGATCCCTGCAGGTGGTGAGTGCTCCACGGGCAGGGCTAATGGCACTCCTGGGCCTCAGCTACATGACATTTTTGTGGGAATCACCATTTTGCCTAGAGTGAAGATCTTGGGAAAAGGGTGGAGCCCTACTCCACCTGCCAGTCGGAGGATAGCCAGGCCGGGAAGAAGCCATCGAATTCCCGTGGGACTTCCAGGGTATAAAAGCCTGAACACGGAAGTTTCCCCTCTCTTTTAGCTTCCTCCTGAGCTGAGAGAGGCACGGCTCTCCTCCTCNGGGGGCTTTTCACTCTTTTTGTCTTGCAGGAAGCTCTGAGGGCCAGGAGGTTACCATCATAGAGGCGGCTTTCGCTTCCTTCCTCCTGCTCCTCAGCTGACCAGCTGGCTTTGAGGAGCAGTTTGGTTTTTTGTTTTATTGCATGACATTGTCAGGGTTTATATTGCGTGTATTTTGTTTAGTGTCTAGTGAGTTCTATAAGATCTTTAGTGCCCTAGAAAATAAAACTGTTACTTGCCGTTAAATCTATTTAGTCTTTCATCACTGTTGCACGCCCCCTAGTGGTAAAACCACCACACACATTGTCATGGTTTGAGTGTCCAGAAAGGTACCTTTTGATATGTGACTGTGTTGATTTCTTTTTTCATTTTTAACTCCAAAGTGGTTCAGGGCCAGTGGCAGCAGACTGCTGGGATTGCGACACAGCGACACTGAAGTGGCGGCCCCAGCCCCTGTCCATGTCCAGCTGAGTGTGTGCAGGGTTGAGCAGCGAAATCACTGTGGGTGGTGCCATGGGAGAGGTGCGTCAGTGGCACCCGCTGTGGTGGGGGGATGCAAACCCCATGTGTGCGTGTCTGCTCCTCAGCCGCCCGGGCTGTGGGACGTGTACACAGATGTGTGTATTTTCTCACGCAGTGGTGCTGTGTGGGTCTGGAGCCCACGTTGTCACTGAGACAAGACCATGTGGCCCACCATGGGCTCCACCATTGCTGTGTGATGTGAGAGGACAGAAGGCAGGCAAGACAGACGTCTCCGAGATTCTTCTTATTAGACAGAGTTGGAACCACGCAGGGCGGGGGTAAAGGGCTTTTTAAAAGAGTGGTGCATGTGGCAATTGCCCTTCTTTTCCTGCTGGGCCAATCTTAAGAGAGTGTTCACTGTGCTGTGGAATCCAGCTGCTCCTGTAGAACTCTTCGCTTTCCCATCTCAGGATGGTTTATCTCCTGAGCTTCCTCCTGATGTGTCCTGGAGGTTTCTGGATTTTCACTACATCTCAGACTGCTCTGTGATTCCCGTGGCAGAAGATTCCTGCAAAGGCTTGGCCCCGGCAACAGTGGACCCTGCGTTCCTGCCAATGACTTGAATCCTTTTTGTTACAGTTTCAGCAATTATTTCATTTTAGGACTTGGGGTGTTTGGTTGGCTGGGGTGGGACCCAGGTTCCCTGGTGTGTATGGGGGTCTTGGGGTCGTGTGTTGAGGGATGTGGTTTCACATGTGTGGGAGGTGTGGTTTTCTGATGTGGGGGGCATGGCTGGTATCATAGTTATATTTTTATTATTATTATTCATATTTTCTATTTTTTTTTAATCTTGTTGCACTCATCTCATGAGCTCTTATTCTGGTGGTTGCTAGATAACTGTCTCTGTGTCTCAAACTGAGACACACATATCCATACTTGCAATGAGCAGCCCCAGAAGCAGCTTATTTTCGCTTCTTAATCACTGGCTTCAAAAAATACCATATCATCATGTTGGTCTATCTTGTCTTTAAAAGAAGAACCTATTCATTTGGTTTATATTTGGGTCACCAGCTCCCAAACCTTTTTATCTGTGGTCTTCAGGGAAAACCTGTAATGCTTACAGCACTTTTTTTTTTTTTTTAATACAGTGTCCTCACAATTGTTATCATCATTATTTACTTATTTACCAGGGCCTTTTTTAGGTTTTTAGTTGTTTTGTTTGCTTTTTGGATATGTGTATGTTTGTATGTTTCTTTCTTTTTGAAATAATTTAATGATACAGAAAAAAGCTGTATTGAAATACTCTCTGACTTTCTGCTAGGAAATTATGTTCAATTTGTATGTTCTCTATGTCATTCAATAACTCCAGCTTTTCTGCCTTTGAGGAATCATAAACTCTTGAACTATAACGTTTATATACTTCACAGTCTTGTTGAGGGGTTTGAAAAACTTAGTAACTCAAAAGGGACAAATAAAATCAAATTTCCTACAGTAGATATGATTAAGAAGAACTTTAGTTTTGACATGGATGTAATTTCTTACTTAATATGAATGAGGAGAAGTAAGAATAACAAGCAATATAGTCTCTGCTGGAGCTGTGTGGGGTGATTGACTATAAGAAGCATTTGGAAATAGAAGCAGTGATCCAAATGTTTATTTTCTGAAGTCTCCTCTCCTCTATGATTCTTTTTTTAATCATAGGTCCTATAGTGCACCTGAAGATAAGAAGCTGGCTGCTTTGTATTAGTGTATGTATGGATTAGTTTAAAATGTACTTATGAAATACATTAAATAATCAACAACAAAGGGATTTTAATAATTTTTTTCTTTCCAGGAACACTGAATCAAAGAATTTACAATTTATGATTAGAAACTTGTGTAAGTGCTAAAAGAGTTGAATATGTTAAATGAGGAGAGTTTGTGAGTCCAGAGATTGAATACAGGAGGGATTCTGACACAAATATGGATTTGTCTTGGTTTATAATTATTACCCACTCTGTTTAAGATATCTCTTGAAAATGATCCTTAAAGATTAATCTCAACAGCTGTTAAGTAGGGGAAATTTGATAGAAGATCTGTAAAATTTCAGACCTACCACTGTTAATATGTAAGGTAGGTGTTTTTAATCAATAGTCATTTACATAAATATCCATTGCTGGAATTTGCTACAGCACCTAGACACAAGAAAGTTTATTGTTATATTAAAAGCTGATGCTGTCTAATAAGAACATTCATCTACCTCACAGGATTTTTACAGGACATTGATAGTTAAATCTTTGCATAGTGTTCCTTCTATTGTATATCATTTGAGCCTTATCCCTTCAAGATAAGAAGAAACCATTCAGTTCTGGTTCAGTGGCCATAAGCATGAGAAGTGCAAGGTGCTTGTATTGGTTTCTCTGTGGCCAGGTTTTGGTGGCAGTGGGGAGGGCTGAGGAAGAGGCTTCTTCGAGAAGCTGCTGGAAGTTTCCCCATGCCCAGGCTGGGCCCGCTGCTGGCCAAGGCCAGGCCAATCAGTAGTTGACAGAACGCCTCTGTGATAACATATTTAAGAAGGAAAAAAAAAAAAAAAGTAGTTGAGAAATGAAGATGGCTGCCGGAGAGGAGCAGGGTGAGAGCCTGTGAACAACAACGCAGACACCAAGGTCAGTGAAGAAGGAGGGGGAGGAGATGCTCCTGGCGCCGGAGCTGAGATCCAGCTGCAGCCCATGGGGAAGACCATGGTGAAGCAGCTGTGCCCCTGCAGCCCATGGAGGACCACAGGAGTGCAGAGATCCACCTGTAGCCCGTGGAGGAGCCACGCCGGAGCAGGTGGATGCTGGGGAAGGCTGTAGCCCGTGGGAGACCCAAGGTGGAGCTGGGTCCTGGCAGGGGACTGTAGCCTGTGGGGAGAGGAGCCCACTTGGAGTAGGATTCTCCTGTTAGGATGCGTGGCTCGTGGGGCCCACGCTGGAGCAGCCTGTGCTTAAGAGACTACACCCTGTGGAATTTTCAACCATGCGGCAGCAGTCTGTGAAAGGCTGCTGCCCATGGGATGGACTCTCGCCGGAGCAGTTTGTGAGAGGAACTGTATCCTGTGAGGGATGGACCCCATGGAATGTGGCTGGAAGGACTCTTCTCCCCAAGCAGCGGCTGAGAACAGCAGCTGACCACAGCAACACCTCCCCCCCACCTCGCCTTTACCCTTGAATGCTGCGGGAGAATAGGTTGGATGTAAGAAGGAGGGGGTGGGGGGTAAATGGTGTCTCTTATTGTCTCTCACTCAGCTCTGATCTTGTTAGTAATAAACCTGACTATTATTCCCACATGGAGTCTTGTTTTGCCTGTGACGGTGATTAAGAAAGGATCTGTTTTAGTCCTTATCATGAATAACAAAACCTCTCGTTATATTCTCTCTCCTCTGTAGCTGGGCAAGGAGGAGCAAGAGAGTGGCTGTAGTGGGCCCCTGGCACTCAACCCGGGTTAAACCACTACAGTGCTGTTAAGAAACAATGTAGAATTCACAGCTTCCATACAGTTGGAAGAAAACTGTTTTGTAAGACTAGAAATCTAATCAAATATAACAGGAAACTAATATATCAAAACCCTCTCTAGAAACTGTCTCTTGTCAAATATAAGTTCTGATATTCTATAAAAATATATTTAATGCCTTATTGATATATCAAATGAATAGTGTTTTTCTAATATTGCTAAAAGGATGTCAGAAGTAACAGTAAACAAGATGGGATTATACCTGCTGAAAATTCCAAGAGGTGGTCCTCTCTGCTCTCCACAGATACAGGCTGTATCTTGCAAGTTGAAAGTGAAAATTATTGCCAATATTACTTGCAACACTTCCATTCAGCTTTCTCACATTATTACTTTTTATTGCTTGCTCTAGAACACAACAGTCTTTCTTGTCAGTATTCGGTTATTTAAAATGTTTGCTTATTTTTTGCACCTAAAATGTGTCCTTGTCAACACATCTACAGCATGAGATCATGTTGAGGAATAAGGCAGTGCAAAAATAAGAGCATTTGCAGTCTTAGACTCTTACCTGCATTTACTCTCCCAAACAAGTATCTTTCTTTACAAAATCTTTGAATCTCAAAGATTTTACTCAAGAGTACAAAAAACCTATTAATCTTCATATTCAGTGGAGATTAACGTTAATCCTATACCTCGTACTGAAAACTAAACACAACATTGATTTCTCCTAATTCTATATACAAGGAAAGTTTCTTCATACTCAGCTTATGTCATCTCTAAGTACCCCTTCAATATTTATCTACAACAAAGGAAATGCATTTTTTCTTACATATTTTTAGAAGAGCAACACAACATTCAATATTTACCTGGTTTTTGTGATAGGATATGAAAACATACAAGATGAGATTACTTAATTATCTTGTTTGGGGAAATAAATTAATGAGCTCTTTATGTGTTTTTTTTTTCCTCCTAACCTAAGTGCCACATATTTTTTCCAATTTTAGTAGTTGTTTAGAAAATAATCCTAGACTTTCAGTATCTCTAGGGCTTCTAAAGACTTACACACTCAAGAAAGACTTGATTGCTTGGCAAAGATAATGTTTAAAGGGAGCTGAGAAGCTTGCAGAAACATAAAGATGAAAGGATGAAAGAGGAAATCTGGTGCAAAACATAGCACCTGCATTGTCTTCCTAGTTAGAGTATCTTCAGAAGTATGATGTTTTTTTAGATCTGATGTGAAGAGAAAAGCACAAGAAAATCAGTAGTTTGTTAAGAAAATTGTTGGGATGTCTGTTAGATTCCAAAAGGAAAATTCTTTGTGAAAGATTTTTGAATGACAGCTGTTCCTCTCACTAGTAACTGATGAAATGGAGGTGACTGCTCACAGAACAGTAATGGCAGTATAAGGGACAAAGTAGGAAATGTGGCAAAATATACAAGTTATTGTACATTGCCAATATTATTTGCAATCAGAAGAAGAAAAATGTGGCAAATATTGTTGCACAATTTCTTATTCTTACATTACCTCCTAAGCAAAATAAAACAATGTATCAGATTAAATATCAAATATAAGATGCATTAGAATTACAGTGAGTCATTTAAAACTTGAGATAAAAATAAATTAAAAAGAGCAAAGCTTGTGAGGTTTTGAGAATGAATGGTAAATTCACTACTGAACAGAGGCTTCTCCTCATCAAGTTCATTATGATTCACAGAAGCATAGATAAATTTAAGTTCAAAGGAAATGCTGAAGTTCACCTTGCCAAGCCTTCTGCTGAAAGTGGGGTTAAATTCAAACTGAGATCAAATTGCTCAGAATATTGTCCAACTGAGATTTAAAAAACTGTCGCTAATGATAGCAGACAGACTAGGAAATTCAAAACCTATAAACATGACTTTGGACAGCTTGAGCTTAAAAGCCAATCTTTTATCAAGTCTTATGTATTTATATATATCCATATTTTTTGTGAATTGTGGAAAGTTGAGTGCTTAGCCCACATTCACCAACCTGCTGTACCTGTAATTCATCTTTAAAAGGGATTAGCGTAGCTTCAGCCTGTATTGTGAAATAAAATGGCTTGTGCTGTACAACTAGGTCTTGTAGTGCTTAGAATCATGCTGACGAGGGTAACTTTAAATGCATCTTACTTGACACAATATAGAAAAGAAACAGAAGCCTAGCAGCACACCAGCTGATTGGAGGAAATACTCTGACTCAGACCAAAATTTCAAAAATAAATTAAAGGAATCAAAGGACAGGAGAAAGTAGTTTACATTTTAAAAGCGAGGAGGACCTGATGAGACAGCAAATATCCACTAAAGAAAATTCATTGCTCAAATGTATTAAAAAAAGATGTAGAGGATAAGCTACCATTAAGGAACACTACGTGTTCTTATTCCAACACAGGCATAATATTAAGAATAGAAACTGGAGAAATATATTGGCTGTAGAATAAAACCAAAAAAAAAAGGAAAGAAATTAAAAAAAAAAAAAGTCATGAAGTGCTTATCCAGTCTGGTAAACTTCTTGCCCTTACTTTTCACTTTCAATGAAATTTTTTTCCTATCAAATATCTTTTTTTCATGAAAATTGTTAAAAATCAAAGGCTCAGTAGGGCTATTCTACTTACGCTCTATGCATTTTTTTTCATCTTTCTCCATAGCAGTTGTTAACGTTTCTTAGGTGATAATCAACCCTTCCTGTTCTGCAGACTAAAACACCTTTCTTACTTCTCCAGAGACTAACATTTTTTTCTGCTTGACAGAAATCAAGTCCAAAAGCCTCTAAAAACAATAAACATAAGTAAGAGTGCAATTTGATATAGGCTTTTCCACATTTCTTAGTTCCCAAGACTTGTCATTACCCTGGATCATTTGACTAACCTGGCTTATTCCTGTGGCCTACAAGCATTTATTATCACATCTGAAGTACCCACAAAAAGTATGAGGGACCACAGTAAGAAAAGGCCAGTGACACAAGAAGCCAGGGGAAGGTTGAACGTTGATGGTCACCACTAGCCTAGTCTTAAGTCTGAGTTCAGATACAAAATACTGGTAGTGGGTTCAAAAGTTTACTTTTCACAAAAACATTATTTTTTCTAACTAAGAATATTACTTATTACTACAACCTTACCTCTCTTTCACTAAGTTTTTTTCCATTTAGAAAGTGTTGTCTTCTCATCATCCATTTTAATTTCAGAATAAATATTTTTATTTGATGTCGTAGTAAAGCTGGCGAACTTAGCAATTGACTGAGACAGGGTTCATCCAGGAAGCCATTTTGTGAGAAAACTTACAGCTTTTTTTACTTTTTAGAAACCAGCATGTTAGCATTTCATTGGCAGATACACTTGCTGTTAACCATTTAATTAGATCAGGCCAAAGCACCAGATCATGTCCCTTTATTTTGAGATCTTCCACTATTATTTTGATACTGGACAAAGCTGTTGATCAGAAAAGCATGAGAAAGGCTCTGCAAAAACAGCACCTGCTTGATAATAGAAAATCGCTTGTTATTGTGTGAGAAATCTAGGCTACTTTAGCTTGCGAGAAGCTACAGATGTATTTTGAAAAAGTTCTGACCATATTTTGAGAAACCAAGATATTGTCTTGCTTTTTGCCCTGCTGTTCTCCAGGCAGAAATTTTCCAGGCCAACTTCACGTTTTGCTGGAGTGAGAGAGTTATTTAGGCTAACTTTAAAAATTCTCAAAATTAGGCCCAAAAGCCCGGCTTTCAAAAATGTACCACCAGAATTTTAAGTTACAAAAATCCTAGCTGGAAAATGGAAGAGTTTAACAGTGGTTTCTGAAAGCAAGGAGGACCGATTTCTTTTCTGGTAATTTTACTTGAGTACTGGTCATAAAATAAAAATATGTTTGCTATCAAAACTCTCTGAAACATAATTTCCTAGAAAGCTGCTTCTTTGCCATACATGGCTTTTTATGGAGATGGGCACCCCTGGGCTGAGATGATGACAACAAACCGCAATGTCCTTCTGTCCACCCATCCCCACAGCCATGCCTTGTGCTATACAAAGAGGGACTATCTCCAGGGAGGTGCCTGATGCCTGGAGCTGGGGTTGCCCCAGCATCCTTCCAGCTACCTGCTCCTGATTGAGTTGGTGGGATGGCCCTGGCTGCCAGTCTCCGCTGTTTCATGGGCCCCAGCTCCCATGGAGTCCTGACACCCTCCTGCAAAGAATCAGGGATGAAACTGCAGATAATTTTCGACATGTTTTGAGCCTGTATATGAACTTAATAGGATAGTGTTATCAAAATTAAATAAACACTGAAGAGGAACACGAAGATGAGAGTTCCTCAATTATTTTCAATTAATTTTAATGGCTGACATTTTAAGCAGCAATTTAGTTTTCTTAGTTCTCCCCTTCCCCCTCTCTGGATGACACTATGGCTTCTGTTAGATTTTTAGTGGTTTAGATTCCCTCAGTGCTGTTTGAAAAAGGTCTTCAATAGCTGAAAAGTTTAAAATCCATTTTAGTCAAGTGACTACACGGAGATAGGATAGCATTTGAAAGCTTAGCAGTCTATTTCTAGGAGGGAAGAGGGATAAAGGGAAGCAGCTCATCAGCAGTAGACTGAAAATCACCTTGCCAGTGCTGTGTATTTGTGTTATATATAGCCACTGATGCCACACACATATCATGCACTATACAAAACCAGCCTTTGGAACCATTTGGACTAATAAAAAGATGTTTTTCTGACATAAAAAAGGAGTTGGTTGTTTTTCTTCTCTTTGGCTGCTACTGCTGTTGTTAAAATAGGACAAACATTTTAAGGTAAATCTTATTAGACAAGATGGAAGAAGACCAGCAGTCAGAACTGACAATAAAAAGCATATGGAGTTTTAGATATCATAATCCATTTATAAGTCATGTTCAGACTTTTTTCTTAAGATTCCACTTGCAAACATTTGCAAAACTCCCTGCAGTTGTCAGCTAGATTGGTCCCATGTACTTTCCTAAGTAAATGCTGACACCTTGCTCTTTTCTTAAATCCACAAGCCATTAATTACCGACAACTTGCCTTCTCCCTCTGAGGTACCTTGGTGACTACAAAATCTATTCCAAGTTCAAAGTTTACCATCTTATGCTATGTCAGGGGTTTGCTGCTGCTGTGGTTGTTTGCAGATAAATAATTGAAATGTTCCACCTATTTCATCTGAATCAATGCCTCTGTTTCATTCTACCTGTGCAGCTCCACACCACTGACAGACTTCTCGGTGCCAGTGTTTCCAGCATTATAGTCTGCATAGTCATTTATTATGCACATTAGTCATCATGATCGAAAACTTTGATAATCACCTTGCTTCCTGTCAACACATACTCCTAAAAAAATTTCTCTGTGGCCCCCATGGTCAAAAATCACTATATGATCAGCGATGGGTTCACTGAAAATGATAATGAGTCATAACGGTTTTCCTGAAAGCCAGAATTTTTCTGTTATAAATAAATAACTAAATATTCCTATAACTTAATCCAGCATTTTAACAATTACAAAAAGTAATTCTTCTTCTACTAAATGTCCATATTTATAGAAAATGGTCTCATATTGTACCTAGATAAAAGCGCAGATGGATATTTATGAGGTACTAGTTTTCTATAAATATAGAAATTTGGTAATTATCACTGTTGTGCAGTAGTAATAAGCACAGCTGGGGAATGCTGCTGCAGTTGTTTCTTTGGCTACAAAGCTATATTTCAGACTTGATGGTCCTTTCTAGTTTTCATCTGATTTTTTATTCTACATGGAAAAATCCCAGCTTCAGGATATCAGACTTAAATCTGTGCCTGGTACATGCATCTGGTTGTCAACAGCATGTTCCAAGGAAGAGGAAATGGGATCACTATGACTGCTTCTGTGTCATTTTGGATTGAGCCACGAACATTATTCAGAACTGAAACACTGAAATGTCTAAGCAAAAGCTGAAACTGAAAACAACAGCACTCCCCTCCCTCTCCTGTCTCCCACACCTTAAATTTACTAGCTTTTACAATAAAAATCTGGAATTATCTGTTAAGCTTTGTATGTTTTCTTCCTACCTTTCTGTCTCTTTCCTTTTCTCTTTCTCTCTTTGTTATTGAGCAAATACCACTGGTGTTCAAACTAATGGGCACTATGGAAGAATGCTAACTATGGAGACATGAACAGCTAACCTGAATAAATAACATTCAAGAGGCTCTAATTACATTTAAATTATCGAGACACATAGGAACCTGATGGCTAACATTCCAAACTGTCAAACGCTAATTAAATGTGAGACATCCACATACAGAGTTCATTTATAGCTTGCAGAGTTTGAACTATCTAACTTGATAGAAATTGCAGGTTTTAACAGAAAAAGGGATTTAATTGAGGTATAACTTTATACTTCCTCTCACGTTATACTCCCAGAAGTAACATGGAGCGTTTGTCTACTTCCTCCAGCATGCTGCAATACTTAAAAGAGTCAAATAGCCCTTTTTTGGAGTGCATCATACATGACCTGATACAATTATTCTTAATATCAGATTTACATCATCTATGCATCCCCCTTTAGAAATAAGATGTCCACAAAAGCTAATTGGCAGAGTGGCCTTTGTTGCCCCTTGGCCTTCCAGCATTGTGCAGAGGACAGCTGAAATTCATACCATGAAAGCCATTGTAGATGTATTTAATACCACATCCTTTTTTGCTTTTATAATCAATAAGTAAGTTTTCCTTCTTGAACCTGTGCCTTTAATACACTTTCAGTTTTCTATGAACTACATTGATGGAGAAATCATGTACACACCGACTCACACTGAACCTCTACTGAATTCCACACAATTTTCAAGAGTTCTGCAAGATCAAGTACCAGAAGCCAGACTGAATTGTATACTCTTGGAAATTTGTTCATAGTCTTGTGGTGATTCAGATTTTAGCATTCTTTCTTCTTAACCTCCATGACTGGAAAGCACGATCTGTAAAACACAATTTAGGAACTATATCTTGATTAGTTATTTGGGTTCATTAGGACTTTTTGTTTGATTTTTTGTGCTTGTTTTTAGCTCATGCAGAAGGAGATGAATATATGATGTAGAAAATAGGAACAAAACAGAAATAGAGGAAGTAGGAAGTAATGTCATAACATAGTGGCAAAAGTGTAGCAAAGCAGCGCAGACCTATGAAGGCAAAATTATCTCATGAAGAATCAAACAAAATTAAAATAAATAAATAAATAAATCCCAAAGAAACCTAGCTATTTTAACTCACATTAATATTCATGCTTGCATACTCACAGTCACCAAGACTTTTTATGCTTTAGCATCCCCTTCAGTAGGCAGTGACCAAAGTGCTTGTACAATAGTAGTTGGTCCCAGGATGATAAAGATTTCAAAGAACAGCAGTGACTCATTGAATCCTCAGTTTTTCTTAGGTTGATGACTATATGCCTGTTTTGCATGTGTCTCTAGAAGTCTTCAATTCTGTTCAACCTCTACATGCCCTCAGAATTTACTCAGTTACTTGTCTATTGATACAGATGTTTGAAAATCATCACATGTGTGTGTGCATCTGGATGATCACCTAATAATCTATGTATTATCACCGTACACTATTTTTATAGGTGTGCAATCTTCTCTCTTTTCTTCTATTGCTTCTATAGCAGAAATATCCCATTCATTCTCCATTCACAACAAACTTAATTATTTTACTGCAGTTCCATACAAATGAAAGTTGTAGAACCAATTTACTCTGTTTCCCTTGTGTCAACTAATAGATTAAAGACACCTCTCAAAATGCAATACCATGGTTTTTTGCACAGATTGTAAGCAAACTCTGCAAATCAGTGAGAAATATTGCCTGGTCAGATGTTGCAGCTGAGGCGTATGCATGGGCTCATAATGGTCCATGGTTCTATGATAGGTAAACTCATCATTACCAAAGAATATGAAGCCTCTGAAGTGCAGTATGTTTATATAGCAATGGGAAGACTGTTTTAAGGAAAATAAAGTCTGTTTGAGATAAAAACCAAGAAGAAATGTATGCTTAGACATGAGAAAACACTTTCCATTCTTAAATTTCATCTCAGTGGTACAGACAAGGACATTTATTGGCTGCCTTGTGCCCTGGAACAGAAAATCCCAAATCAAGCCTGGGAAAGTTTTTTGAGGACCTTTCAGTACCTCCTGTACCTGCTAGGCTTCTATATTATTTTTTATATTTATATTAATTTTTCATCTTTTGCTACAGGGCCTTCAGTTTGAACTACAGCCATTCTTAAGCATTCTTGTGGATATTACCTTCTTTATCTTATCTATGTCCTGATATACCTCTCCAGATTTTCAAGGTTTCTTTAAATGATATCATCTTGTATATCGAGTAGATGTTCCATATTAATTCCTTGCATTCTTAGATATTTTAGTCCACTACCACCCTGTACAATGTACTAAGAGGTACATTATAGCCCCCCAAAGTAATACAGAAAGAATCTAGTTTTCTAAATCTATGTGTAGGTTTAAGATATGTCATCTGCAGAGATGCAGTTTTTATAAGTGTGCTACAAAAATGTAATTTTAAATGGGTTTAAATACATTGGTAATCCATTGGAGAATTTTATACAGTGTGAATATTTTAACACCTGTCTGAATTCATAATTAAAAATTCATTAATGTTATTGAAAACATAGGGCAAAAAAGTGAAAGCTCATGAAAATGCATGTGTCACTTATTATGTCTCTATTTTCTTGCTTAAATATCGATCATAAGAAAAGAGCCCTCTTCCCTGCCTTTCTCAGTCTGATTCCACATTGCCTTAGGTAATCACTATCCTATGTGCAAAGAAGTGTGAGTATGATCAGAATAGCAGCATTTTACATGCAAACTTAAAAGCTGTAAGAAATCACACAGGCTTCAGGCAATAGAGAGTTGGATTCCCTGCCTATGTTGGATTGTACACTACTGGCTAGTACTCAGTTTTGCAAAGGTAAAAGATACACTGGCTAGTACCTAGTTTTGCAAAGGTAAAAGATGCACAGAAGATTTATAGACAGATGTTCTGTCAAGCAGTGAAAATTTAATCCCATACTCCCTCTCTTTCCTCCTGACTTTCTTATCAACTTATTGTTCTCTTGTTTTTACCAACATACAGATGTACAGATCACTCTACAGGAAGCAGGTATAGAGATTGCCTGATGACTGCACTTATTTTCCAGCAAACTTTTGCTGATAATCATTAAAAAAGCCTGTGTCAAGGAAAAAAGACACCAAAAATAACTAACTGCAAGTATTAAAATGTTATGGGTCTGAATGTCTTTCTGCACTGAGTCATACCTTGAAAGTTACACCTGCTTTGGGGAATTGTTCAGAAAGGCACATTTTGTTACCTCGGAAACAGCTGCAGTGTAAATTTAGAGAGAAAGTATTTCACTTCCTTCAGATTTCTGTCTGATATACCATTTACTTTTTATTTAAGCTGTTAATGCAGTCAGTTCTTTGCTATCACATCTGCTCTCTTTTAAGTCTACAAAAAAGATGCAAAAGATGGTCCTGTAAGGATGCACTTCTTCTGACATTGACACATTTATGTTATACCTAAAATTTCTACAGGAGAAAAAGTAAAAGAATATTATTAATATATTTAGGACCATAAAGATAAATTTTATGCACCATCTTTACAGGATTCAATATTTCATTAAGACAGGTCAGCAAATAAAATCACACAAGTTGACTTCACTTCCTTTCATTTCCCTTCACAATTGAGAACAAGGGTATTTGTCTGTACAACAGATGCTTGGCAGGATTGAAGTATAGCTTGGTAAGAAGGAGACTTAAATTGTGGAATCTTAGTTTGTAACTGGAATTAAATCATTGCATTGCCCTGGATAAGTCAATTTCTATACCCTGATCCTTAGCTTCCCCTGTGGTAATAGAGCTCTAATAAATGGCTAAGTGCTGCTGAGCTTCAAAAATACTTTGAATTCTTCATACACAACACATAATATAAATATGAAATTTTATCACTGTGATTATTATATTCATTCTACACTGAACTTTCCTTAATTAGGGGGAAAAGTTGCATTACTGATTTATAGGCTGCATGCTTCTGCTGTCAGTGGATCTAATATTATAATGCATTCTACTTTCTCTATATGAATGATATTTACTTCTGAAAATATCTACTTTGTAAGCCTATTATGTAAAAATTAGTTCTTTAAAGCAGACGACCAAAGAATTGAGAAAATATAACCTACAATTTCCTGCTAGTTTCTTACCATGATAGATAGAGAAAGCAGTGAAGAAAAAGATTAAGAAAAAAATCATTGTCATAGTAGTCTGTTTCCATACTCGGTTACATTTGTTTATTTTTGCATATAAAAATAGTAAAGCTGCTCACTTTAGTTATGTTTACTCCTTCAGTATTAAAAAAAAAATAATTTCTCTTTCCTAATCTCAATTTTCCATTTTGTTTTCTGTCTAACAAAATCTCTCTTTCTCTTTTCCCCATTTTTCTTCTGGAATGCTGTACAGAAAAATACTGAAGAGGTCTTCTCAATTTCTTTCCTTTTCTGTACACTGATATATATAGAGCAGCATAAGTCTTGATAACTTAGTGATAAAGACTCCTGTGTGCAAATATCATGAGGTTATTCCTACCAGGGTGAGCAGTCTTTTCCTAGTTAACTTCTGGGAAAGTGGTCTTGAGTGACACACATTAGGGGAATGATAACAAGTAGTTTCAGACATTCAGCCAGAAATGAGAGAAGCTGGGAAAGATATGTGTCAGTAAAGGTGGGAAAAAAAAAGACGAGTCAGAGTACCCTAACTAAACCCAGTGATTTTGTAGGTATATTCATTTGCAGTGTCTAAGGCACTCCAACACCTAGAATTTTGTTCTTTATAGTATCAATATTGTAAATTTGAGACATAGAATTTTTCTTTAAGAACAGGAATTACACAAAATGTGATATTACTTATCAGGTAGGAAAAAAGAGTCAATAACACTTCTTAAACTCATAAATGAATGCAAATAAAGAAGAAAATAGAGCTTGCAGGAAAACAAAAATAAAACACCCAAGACAAACAAAAAAACAAACAGAACAAATAAAAAAACCCCTATAACAATGCTCACTAGTTATAGATTGAATAGCATCTTCTTGGATAGGCACCAGAAAACTTAAATTTACAAGTCACAACACTATGTTCTTTGAACAAACCAAAGATTTCGGCATTTCAGTATCAGACAAAAAGCTACAAAAATGTACAGAAATATGGCTGAAAACATCAAAGACTTTGAAACAGTCCTAGATTACAAGAAGAATATGAACATTTGTTAGATGAAATCATATAAATAAGGACATTGATAACAAATTAAAATAAATTTCCATTGTTTTCTATCAGTCACTCTGGGATGACTTCCTGACTATTAATTTAATTTAATTAAATATTATGATCACTTCAGTATGTAAGCATGTAATACAGTGTAGGCACTTGAAAAATTATCAGTATTGCCAGAGCTCCTTTTGAACCTGTAGAGTAGTCAGTGGTCAGTCTCTAAATGTTTTTTAGGAAGGGGAATAAAAAAGGAAACACCAAAAGAAGAGACAAATTATTTGTCTAGGAGGCAGTCTTGGTGGTATTTAACTTCTGCGTAGTACCAAAAAACAAGATTTGCATTTTTGATCAATTAAACTAAGTTTATTTTAACAGCTGTCAAAAATTTAAGTAAGTTGAATATGCACAATCTTTATCATGAGAAATATGATTGATGTATTTTTGTCTGTGTGATCCCTTTTTCTCTGATCTTTTTAATGTCAGGGTTAAAACCAAAAACATTAGAAAGATTATTACAGGAACGTACTTAGAAATATCTGTCTGATTGTGATGACATTATTCGTGACCCTCTCATATCCATATGGTGATGCATAGCATTGTTTTCTAAAGTAGATAATTTTTTTCCTTATATTTTCACACTTATGAAGAAAGTAATCTTCCCTCTACATTTGTTTTACTATCTCCTCTAACATAATTTCATAAGGATTTTTCCATTTTCAGTCATCCTTATTGTCTTTTTTGTGCATCTAATTCAGGTAAATTTCATCCTTATCAGATGAGTAATACTGTACAGAATACTTTGAGTAAGATTCTGACAATATGTTACAAAGTGGAAGAAATATTTTCCTATCTCTACTGAGAATTACTGGATTGATGCATTCCAGGATACCACTAGCATTTTCACAGCCATGTCACAGTCACTCTATTTTATTCACCAATGCATTCAAATTTTTCTTTTTTCTGCTGCATGCAATGGATATAGTTTACAACTACAGGCTTGAATTCTCAGTAATTATGAAGTATGTCTCTTTGGAATTTTTATTAGTTAATTTCAATTCATTTCCATTGCTTTAGTTCAAAAGTTTATCCAACTTTTCCACTTACTGATCAGGTCTTCTTGAGAATGGGTAGTACTTTCTGCTTTCTAACACCCTCATATCTCAAGGTACCCATTTACTCCCTACATAGAAGTCTCTCATGAAAATATTAAACATATCTACCCCAAGAAAAATGTTTGAGGAAAATCACTGTCTAACCTCCTTTCAGTCCAATCTGTTTGATGCAACTTTTGCCACATTCCTGTTGTCTAACTATTCATAATTTCTAATGAATATATGTCCATTTGAAATATATCTTTCTATAGGAATTCTATGAAGTGCTTTTGCAAGTCTAGATAGATTAGGATTGACTTGACTATGATGATCTAATGGATTAGCTGTCAGAAAATATGCATATACGTGTACTTGCAAAAAAAATAAACAGAGTGCATTTAATGTGCTAGATAATAATTTCGTAACTTGCACAACGGTTCTCCTGGTTCGGTGGACTGTGGTGGATTGAACTACTAGGGGGTGCAACAATGATGAAAGACTGAATGGAGATGCAACACCAAACACAGGTTTATTTTCTATGGGGTACAAAAACTACAGACCCCCCTAAGCACTAACCAAATACACATAACAGACACAACAATGTTCTGCAATGAAATTAAAAAAAAAACAAAAAACAAACAAATAACAAACTGCTCCTCCAAGCAGACTGATGGGCTGAGGAGCAGAGGGAAGGAAGGGAAAAGCCACCTTGAAGATGGTATCTCCTGGTCTCGAAGCCTCTGAAAGATAAAAACTGTGAGAAGCACCCTCCCCTCAGAAACCCAAGGGGAACAGATACCACACTGTTGCAGCTGGGTGGTCCCTGGTGCTGCTATTGGAGCTCTGATGGACCTGCGTGATAAAGGGAGCCAGGAGGGACCAGAAGGAACCACACTTGATGTTATCTGGAGCACGCAAACCCACCAAAAGGAGATAGGACTTCCGGAGTTCTGCCTTTTATGGGCTCCTGGTATCACGTGAACTCAGAGTCCTCTTCCCAGCCAGGCTGTCTTCCTATAGGTCGGTGGTGTTGTTCTCCACCCCTCTGCCTGGGATTTCACCATAGGCAAGATGACAGTTCCTGCCAAACTTGCCATGCACTTGGTCTCCGAGTGCCGCCAGCCGCCAAGGGGCCCTTGCCACCTGTAGGGATCGGCTGCAGAAAGTGGGGGCTGCCCGTAGGGGCAGCCGCTGCCACATGCCTCCCGGCAGCACGGAGAGGGGCTGCGGGACAGTGGTCATCCCTGGCGGGGGCCCTCCCAGCCACCTGTGGGAAGAAACCACCACCTTGCACCGCTCCACACCACCCTGCCGCTTCATGTCACCCCACCATGCTGCATGGGACCTGTGTGGGGCCAGGGCTCCATGACCAAGTGACCGCTAAGCCCAGCCCAGCCCACTGTGGTGCAGGGCCGACATTGGCACCGTGAGCGCAGCCACCAAGCTTTGCAGCTGCCCACCATCACTGGCACTGCTGAGCAGTGCAAGGATGGAGGCTGCCCTGTTCCACTCCCCCATGCAGACCGGGTAGCAGGAGCAGAGCCACCAAGAGGACGAGCGGGCATATAGGGAAAGGGAACAGTTCTGCCTCCACAGCTCCCAGGGTGGCACCATTGGTCCCTGTCCAAGCTGCCACAGTTTTGGGAAAGACACCCCCCCACATGTGCCAGCAAGCGGGAGCCCTGAAGAGCAGCTGGGTCAGTCCTGCATCTGGTCCTGGCTTCATGCCATCCCCACCACATCCCCCAGCCCCCTGCCTAGCCACAGAGGACAGGCAAGAGAAGCTCCACAGACACCAAGACCTGAGTTCGACCATGGTATGCAGGGGGAAGGGAATGGCTTCCTTTCTAGCTTCTTCAAAAAGAAAATGGTTTTAATACTTTAACAGGCAATCAACCCAAACATCCTCCATTCCCCAAAGAAAAAAACAATATTCAAACCTTTATTTGAACAAAATACTGGTTTATAAATTCTGGATACAAGATGTACTAAAGAAATAAGAATTTATTATATGAGGTAGAAAAACCAAATTAAAAAATATTAAAAGACCAAAACCCCACAGAAAAAACAACAATCACTTCCCAAAAACCCAAAACCTAAAAACCCCACAAAAACACACACACACCCACAAGTACCACTCCCTCCAGGCAAAAACAAAACAGAGAGAACTTATTCCCTGTTTCAATATCCTAAAGTGCAGTTGATTGAGGTAGAGGGCAGGGGGCGTTAGTGGCCATGGGGTGCAGCAACGATGATGGATGGAGGGCGTGCACCTGTTGTCTGTTGCTGGCTTGTCTCTGGAACATGCCACGGGTGCAAAGGGATGACAACCAGAGATGGGAAAGGATCCAGGAGCTCACCAATGAAACCACCAAGCTTGTGGCAGGAAGCAGCTGGAGATCTGAAGCAGAGCAGTGACTGCAGCTGGGACCGGTGAAAAACACACGGTAATTTCAAGATGGCGGACACTGGGAACTCAGGCACCAAAACTAATTCCTTTCTCCGATGAGCTCCAGACGCGAAGACAGATAAACTGGGAAATCCTTTGGTTATATAGTCCTCAGGCCCTCCCAGAATCCCCTGTCCTACGCGCCTCTCCCAGCCCACTCCAAAAGAGGGAGAGACTCACCTCTCGCTGAATTCTTATTGGTCTCTCTGCCCTGTCCTGCTCTGGTTCCACCTCAGCTCCGCCTCTGGGCCCCACCGGCCAAAAAACATGGCAGTGCCATGTGTCACGCTACCGGGCTCCGCTCCGCGGCACACTTCTCCTGCTGCTGCCACCATCCTTACATCACCAGCACGGGTGGCATAGGAGACGCTGCTGGCATGACTGTCGGACTGGCCTCACTGCCTCTACTGCTGTGCCGGGAGGGCCGTGCCACTGCCACAACCACGCTATTTCCACAGCTGAGCCATCCCGCGCCGCATCATGGCAGGCACACCCCAGCGATGGCCCCCACACCCTGTATCCTGTATCCAGCGCTGGCCATTGTCTCCCCACTGCCGCTCCCGGCATCCCGGCATTTCCAGGGACCCCTGGTTCCCCTGGTTCCCAGTGCCAAGAGGCGTGACCACTTGCCCATCCTGATGGCAGGAACAGAGGAGCAATCGCTCCCTCCAATCCCAGGGCTTGCGACCTCCCTGCCACGCTCACTGCCCCTGGCAAGCAATACACGTGAAAAACCGGGGAGATGTCGTGCCATGGGAATCCCCTTTTCTCAGTAATCCCGTTTGCCCCAGTATTTTTGGGCATTCCTGGCTGTCTTCACGGCTATGGGCAGTGCCCAGGCAGGATCACTGTCTCCTGACATCCCCCTTACTTCCATCCTTCCTGCTCCCAGCCCCATACACATCTCCCCCTACACTCAACTCCCCCGAAGAAGAAAACACATGGACCAAAATGAGACAATGGGAAGGAGGAGGGGGAGGAGTGGGACAGAGAAGTGAAAGATCTTTTATTTACATCTGATTAATAAAAGGGAAGGTTTTACAAACCTTGGCTAACCCACAACAAAGGTCTGCAGAGTTCCTTGCATTTTCTAATTTTATTCACCAAAGTATGTTTCTAGGTCACTATGCAGCACTGAGGCCTATAATATACAAAGATCTGATGTAAATGCAGGGCTATATTTTCTTCTCTTCATTCAGAGAATATTGCCGTTATTCATTCATGGAACTGGACTTTCAATTTCAAGTGATGATTTTTTAAGGAATAGATTCTTCAGGACAGAGACTAGGACTATCCTGATTTTTTTAGAGTAGGAAGACTGAGTTTTGTTTCCATTTCAGATATCCTGACTTCTTCTACATACTTCTTTTTCAGTGTTGGTTTGTTTTTTTCTTTAAATTATCATAGCTTAAGTTTTTTTTCTGTGAAGCAGTCACATTAAAAAAAGTCCAAGACAAAAATATTTCTTTGGAAACTGGAATAGATTAACCTTGATCTTTTCTCCTTTCTGAGCATGTTTTAGTATCAATTTTCTCATTTCCTATCTCTGCCGACCCTTTGCTATTTTTATCTTTGTCACTGACAGTGGTAATTTTCTTTAAAAGATTCAGCTTGCATATGTTTTGACTATTTTCACTTTGTTTCTGTACTTTCTTGCAATTTTGTCACAGGCAAATTATTACTTATTATTGCGCAGATTTTTCCCACACTTTGTTCTTGTTTTCCTAATAATCTTTTGGACATATTTGAGGTTGTTTTGTGTTGGTTTTCTTTTCATTCAATCAGTTTTGTACTTCTTCCATTGGAGTTATTGTGTTCTCCTGCTTGGAATAAAAGATCATGCTCAAATTTGCCCTTTTTACAGAAAATAATTCTCAGCTTATTCTATTCAAATACTTTTCTTTCTCATTCAAGTCAATCAACATCATCAATTAGAAGTAAGAAACTAAAATGTCAGAGGATAGTTTTTGTATTACATTTTAATGCATCAGATTACTTTCTGTGATTAATTCTGTTATAAATACACTTTCTGATCTAAAAGAATGTGTTTCACTGTTTCATTTCAGTACTTGGTAGAGATATCTGTCCTTTCCATGTACAAGAATATCTTGCACCTACAGTTATTATGATAACTATTTCATAATACATACCTAGAAAATTGTAGTGTTTCAGAATTATGTTACTTGTTGCTTTCCGAATTTTAATTAATTTATTACATCGAGAACTTCTTCAATTTCTTAAATTTAAAAGGGAAAGAATATATGAGAATAAAGGAAGACATTGGAGTTTCATCTAAAACAGAATTTAAATTCTATCTATAGTCCTGATTTAATGATTACTTTTGGCCTGATTTGAACATAACTGCTAGAGGTTTTGAAAGTTGGACATGGTAGCATATTAAATATCAGAAAGGTTTTATGATTGACCTTAACTTGAATTATCTTTGCTTAGTCAACTATTGTCTTTTGTTTCTGATGCTGTAATAAAAATGCTGAATTAACAGTCCATTAACATCTAAAGCTTTCTTGATCTTGCTCTGGTTGGCTAATAAAGGTTTTCTTCACTAGTGTGACTAAAAAAAAGTATCTGAGGGGAACTG
This sequence comes from Serilophus lunatus, assembly GCA_013399895.1. Taxonomy (NCBI): domain Eukaryota; kingdom Metazoa; phylum Chordata; class Aves; order Passeriformes; family Eurylaimidae; genus Serilophus; species Serilophus lunatus. The sequence continues at coordinate 232,242 of VXBA01003154.1, forward strand.
TGTGTTTTAATTCAGTACTTTTTGGTTTTATTGAGCCTGTAGAAAAAGGTGTTAAATTAATGGTCAGCAGTGATGTTAAGACTTATACTCTATGACCTAGTTTCAAAACACAATTCATTTGACACAAGCTCCCTGATTGCCACCTGAACGTAATGTAAACTTGTAATGGGTTAACCTTGGCTGGCTGCCAGGTGCCCACAGTCGCTCTAATCCCCTCTTCCCCCCTGCCAGCCAGGCAGGGGAAAAGAATGAGACCGGTAAACAGTGGGTTGGGATAAGGCAGTTAACTAAAAGAAAAAGCGAAAGCAAAGCAAAGTGTACACAAAAGTGAAGCACTAATCTAATCTCTGCTTCCCATCCACAGCGATGACCGGCCACATCCAGAGAAGTAGGGCTTCAACATATGTAGTGGTTCTCTTGGTGAGCCACCATGGGAGACTGTGGATGCCTCCCCACTTTCTGCCTCTCCTTAGCTTTATACCTGAGCTGACACGATATGTTATGGAATATCCCTTTGGTCAGTTTGGGTCAGCTGGCCCACTTGTGTCCCCTCCCAGAATCTTGCCCTCTGTTGGGGAAGGGACACTACAGTCCCAGTGCTGTGCCTAGCAGTAGTCAAAATGTTGGTATGTTATCAGCACTGTCCCAGCCACCAATGCACAGCACAGCATTGTGAGGGCTGCTATGGAGAAATGGGCTCCATCTCACACAGACCCAATACAGAAGTCTTTGAAATATTATTGATTAGCAACTAATTACCACTCATTACTCACTTTATATAGATGTGCTATCCTCCTAATTCATTAACCTTCTGAGATATTAAGTCCATTGTTTTATTCTACCCTTACTCTATACCACGGTTTCTTGAAAAGCTTTTCTTTCATAATTCCTAGAATACACAGGCAGAAGAAGAAGCCATCAGGCAATACATTGCTTTTAAGTCTTTTGCCTACCTTTTGTAAAAAGGAAAAATTCTGACCACATGATCACATCTGTACCACTGGTAGAGAATTTTGTTGCAGGTTGATCTAGAAGGCAGCACTACTAGAAACACTGATTCCAAAACCCATGCCTGCAATCTAATTTTGCAACTCAAGTACTGAGAGTACCTGGCATATCTTAAACTTTCAGAGATTGAAAGGTTGTATAGAAAAATAGATTTATTAAAGGAGGAAAGATTTGAAGGGGAAGAGGAAAAATAACAAAAAAAGGGAAGGGTCATGGCTGCAACAAAAGTTGGTAAAATCATGTGACATTTCATTTATTTTTTGTGCTGCCAACATGCCTAATATTCATAATAGTGATATACTATTACTAGTAAGTTTTCTTTAAATTGCATGCTAATATTATACTTTATGTATATATTTTAAAAATAGGTGAAGACTAACTTTATTTTCTTGCAGATTATAATTTATATTTTTTATATTTATATTTTCTGAAGTGCACTAAGTTTCATAATTCATACTTAACAGCTCTCTAAAGAGTACACTCAATTGTAAACCAGATGTCTTGTTTCTAAGCTGGTTAATGTTGCATCCTTTTAGTCCAACATCATGCCATCTTGCATGTACTCACTCTTCTGCCCGTTAGCTGTAAATGACACATCTCTATGACCTTGGACAACATGTTTAAAAATCATTACATTTGCTCTTTGTCTTTTAGTGTAAAGGTCAGTAGGTTCTTATTTACAGAAAAATCATAAAAAAACCAACCAAACAAAAAAAAAAACAAACAAAAAAA